>JAQPZY010000854.1:412500-602254 GCA_029931535.1 Margaritifera margaritifera
ACATGTCCCTTGTTGTGCAGTGGTAAAGAGAACTGGAGAGAAGGTAATAGAAAATTTAACTATTAGTCGAAGCTAACTTGCTTACATTTGGCCCAATATATTTGTTTTGTATCCGGATTTTATTTTTTAATAAAATACAGCAATATGTTTGCCACCTAAGTGGGGAACACTTAGCAAGTTGGTTCAACCAAATATTAAAGGTATTTGGATTAATTATCTTCTCTGCTATTCCCTTTATCACTGCATAGCAGGGACATAGGAGGGACATGTCACGTCTTTAAGTTCGGCAGAAATTCAGTGGAATATCATTTGTGGGCAAAGATGTGTCGTCCCGCCTATGAGACAATTTTGAATGAAATAACATTAATTACTTGGATTCCTTTACAAGAAATGATCGTTTAAAAACTCCACTACAGAAAAAATGGACATTGACGTTTATAGAATATTTTAGTGCTCTATTGGCAAAACACTTCAATATAAAAATACATCGTTTGTGCAGACAATATATATATATATATATATATATATATATATATATATATATATATTGAAATATTGTTTATTTGTTTGTTTTCACGACAATGCCGTTGTGATGTTGGCTGTGAAAATGTAAATTGTATGGTTGACTTGAGTGAACTACTTTCGGTTTATAATATTCATAATATATAGTCCTAAGGTCCTATTCTAATTCAGGTGAAATTTGACCGTATTTCTTTGCATGGATATATTGATCATCATTGTCTGCAGTTGGCTTTCGATTTATCTGATTGAAATATATGTTATTTAACATCGGAAAGTTTGTTTGGCACAACATAAGTTCACGTTTCTAAAAGTTTGGATATTGTTTTAGAGTAAACGTCGAATCACATTTTTATCAATAGTAGAAAGTAAAACGGTTGTTGATTTATGCGAAGGAAAACGTGAAATAATAAACTTGATACTTCAGGATGAATGATCATTTGTATTAGATTTATTTTTTATTTCCCGATAAATTTATTTCAAAATGATATAACGTTTCAGATAAACCAAGATGGAAAATGTTTCGCAGAGGAAGATGTTGTCATTTGTAAAGAGAGAGAATAAGTTCTGCAGAAGTGTCTTGTCCTGTGGTTGATATCAGATTTAAAACGTTCAATTTAATTGCACTACAACATTGACATAGTTGCTCTTGGATCCAAGGTCGCCTTTGGTTCTGAGTGTTGCAGATATAGTCTTCATGTATCCCTCTTGATACATGACTCCTCGTGTGTAGAGTGTACGTAGGCCGAATTCAGAATAACATGTAGTGTGAAGGATTGTCAGTATTCTATTTTCCATGATATGTATTATATATATATATATATATATATATATATATATATATACATATATATATAATTCCACAGTGTTGTTTATGTGTAAGAGTATGGTATTATAGTCTTCGTAAGGTTATAATGTGACTTCAGATTAGATTAAAATATGCACTGTTTTATTTTGGGTAAGATGTATACAATTAAGTTTTTCTGGTTTCACCTTTCTTTTATTACAATAATGTCCTAAAAATAGGGAACAATCATGCGAGATTATTTATAATTATTGTCGTATACTTGATACACAATATATTTATGCCACAATCGACATTTCTAAATAAAATCGTAACATGCTTTCATTTTTCTACCTTGCGTTGATTGTTTGCTGTATTGGTTGATTTTTCTTGCCAAAAATATGTCGCACATTGCAAAATTATAATTTAGATTAATGTTATTGTAAATACAAGACTATCTACTCCCAATTGACGCATGACATCTTTATTTTCTTATTGTTGGAAGCGTTAATTTTGTAAATGGCGTTGTTTCCATAGAGAAAAGAAACCGATGCGGAGAGAGTAAATGAAGCAGGTAAATTGTACGAAAATACTACTTTGCAAGAAAGAGATCTGGCATAAATCATACAATTGATACAATTAACAATATTATATCTTTTGCAACAATTCTAAGATGAATATCGATATATTTAAGACGTATTATAATAAAGAAATATAATGCCAACTGCAACCAACTAGCTCAATGTGATTTTTGTCAAACAGGGGCAGTTTTGTCACTTTGGGCCTGTATTACAAGCAGTGCTGCTTGAGAAACGTTTAGCATCGTATGTCATGTAAAAACATAAACAACAACAACAACAACAACAACAACAACAATAACAACAACAAAATCAGTCATCACATGCATTGTTATACGAAGCTCCTAATCTCACTTCCTTTCTTGTTCTGATCCAGCTTTCATGAAAGTTCTCAGATTGAGTATATTCAACTCGAAACATTGACCCTCTGTAAGATTTTGAAAGAGAGAAAGTAAGAGTCTTATCTTCAAATCAAGCCCTGAAATAATCCGATTGTTTGAAATAGTAAGATTAACAAATAATTAGCTTACAACATTTGTTGAGACGTTTTTTTTGGAAAGCGTGGACCGCCTATCATAATGCTCTTTCAGCACAGAGTTTCTAATATCATCCAATCAGAAAAGACCTTTCAAGGGTAAACCCAGTTGTGACTGGCTGAAGCAAAATCTCGAACTCAAACTTAAGGTCACTAGTTTTTCTATTATTATTTTTTTAATTATTTCTAGGCCTAGTCTACATTCAACAAAACTGGCCAAATTAATGGTCGACGGGTGAACATGTCTCACAGAGATGCACGTCCGTCTAGCTTAGCTTATGAGAGTCGTTCGTCTACTTGATCTGTTTCTTTTATTATGTATTTATTTATTGGTTTCTTTTGGTAGGGGAGGGTGGTAATTATAGAATTCATTTACTGTTTCTTCCATTATAAATTAAGCAAACCCATTCTCGACTTCTGCGGAAGAGTCGGGGAATTGTGGTCAACCACAAACGAATCATCCTGTGCACGTGTTAAATCTAAATGTTTTAGGAGAGAGAGAGAGAGAGAGAGAGAGA
This sequence comes from Margaritifera margaritifera, assembly GCA_029931535.1. NCBI lineage: Eukaryota > Metazoa > Mollusca > Bivalvia > Unionida > Margaritiferidae > Margaritifera > Margaritifera margaritifera. The sequence continues at coordinate 415,435 of JAQPZY010000854.1, forward strand.
GAGAGAGAGAGAGAGAGAGAGAGAGAGAGAGAGAGAAGTTTTGTAGAACATGCATGGAAAAAGTCCCTAGACTTTTATGTTTGATACATACTTTACTCACAAGTTTAGAATCTACGGAACTTCCCCAAAGTTGGTACAGAGATAGCTATGTACATCATCTTCGTTGTGACAATAGTCCTAAATTCCTTCCTATCAATGTTTATAAGATGGATGTGTGTGTCTAGACTAATAATTTGTCTTCTCAATTCAATCATCAAAAATGTACTCGTGTACATACTTTATATATGTTATAAAATAATGATTCCAGGGCACCAACCCTGCCAAGTACATTTTGTCTGTTCTGTGAAAATAATTTTTGTTTAAAAATACACCATTTATGAAGGCAATACTCTTTTTCTTTTATCATGATAACACGCATGCATTAGTGTCACAATTACCCACAGCTCGTGTTACATAGTCAACTTTTTCAACCTCTGTATATCTTGATATTGTTTGTAAAGACAATTGATAATCGATAATTACTTTTTTCTCAAGTACCTTCTTCCATTTTAATACAAACACCACCTTTTCAGATTCAAATGCAAATCTTCTGACCATAAGCGCCATTGTTGGCTCTGTCCTGTTCCTGATTGTGACTGTATTGTTACTTTGCTGCAATATAGCGAGATGATAAAAATAAACGTCGAGTGTATTCCTTGTTTCATCAATGAAAACAAAAAGACTTCCTTATTAAAATATACATAGAAGGAATATAATTTTAAGTTGACAGAAGTAGTGTATTAAACCCAGACGGTTGCCCACCCACCTTCCTATCCGTTTTCTTTTTAAAAAACCCAACACCCTACCCCACACACGTTAATAAAAACTTTGCACTCTACATTTTCCTGGCTCACACCATACAATTATTTTTTTTTAAAAAATGCAACACTCTATCTACACATCCTCAATTTTCTTTTGTAAAAAAAACCCCCACCCTTCAAAATTTAAAGAAAAAAAAAAAAAAAAAAAAAGAATACAAAAGCTGGACCACCCTAATCTAATTAAATAAAATCTAGGCCACCCGCCCTACTATCCTCCAAATTGATGTTAAAATAGTATGCCACATCCCGCTGATCATTTTTTAAAACAGCAACACTCTACCCCCTTTCCGACCAACACGATAAAAATATACATTTATTGAAATTGAAGTCCACAGTCCGCCTAAACGTTTTTAATTTTTTTTAAAAATACCAACAACCTATCCTCTTAAGATAAAATTAAAGCAACAAAAGAACACAACCTTCCAAATAATAATAAAAAATCACTAGAACGTCAACCAGCGCATTCTACAATTTTTGTGAAAATCAATGACCCTACTCTCAGCTAATATATAAAACCTCTTAACCCTCGACATATTTTTTTTTCTTCTAAAATTCACCCACCCTCTAAATTTTAAAAACTCGCTACCATAATCTAAACTGGAAGAGAAACTAATCAGGGTATGTATATTTTGAATCAGCTGAACTATAAATAGGGAAAACTGTAAGTAGAAAAATAAAGATTTTGTATTAGTAAAGGTCCAGCTAGATTTATCGATTAAACTCTCAGTAATGAAAAAACAAACAAACGAAAACAAAAAAAAAAAAAAAAAAAAAACACCGCCCCCCCCCCAAAAAAAAAACTTGGTATAACAGAACACCTACTTTAAACATAATTAACAAAAAAAAAAAAAAAAAGAAATTGAAAGCACTTTTTTAAGCATCAGACATACAGTATTGATGCCAAGATTGGCAGCCTTGGATTTACCACTTCATAATATGAATGAATGAGGTTCTTTAAAAAAGACACAAATATAACCAGATAGATTACTTCTATAAAAAGAAAATGGAAAAAACAACATAAACAAGAGAGAAAGGGAGAGAGTGAGAGGTGGTGAGAGCGCGAGTGAGAGAATGTTTAAAAATGCAAACAGCTTTATTATTGTTACACTACAAATATCAGTATACACATTTACTATATTTTTAATAATCAACAACTAACACTTTCCACTGTCGCCATCTTTTCTCAAACTGACTCTTCTTTTAATATTTGAAATCATACTAAACATAAATTTTACCAATATTTAAAATCATACTAAACATAAATTTTATCAATATTTAAAATCATACTAAACATAAATTTTACCAATATTTAAAATCATACTAAACATAAATTTTATCAATATTTAAAATCATACTAAACATAAATTTTACCAATATTTAAAATCATACTAAACATAAATTTTATCAATATTTAAAATCATACTAAACGTAAATTTTACCAATATTTAAAATCATACTAAACATAAATTTTATCAATATTTAAAATCATACTAAACATAAATTTTACCAATATTTAAAATCATACTAAACATAAATTTTATCAATATTTAAAATCATACTAAACATAAATTTTACCAATATTTAAAATCATACTAAACATAAATTTTATCAATATTTAAAATCATACTAAACATAAATTTTACCAATATTTAAAATCATACTAAACATAAATTTTACCAATATTTAAAATCATACTAACATAAATTTTATCAATATTTACAATCATACTAAACATAACTTTTATCAATATTTACAATCATACTAAACATAAATTTTATCAATATTTAAAATCATACTAAACATAAATTTTATCAATATTTAAAATCATACTAAACATAAATTTTATCAATATTTAAAATCATACTAAACATAAATTTTATCAATATTTACAATCAATTGCAGAACTGTTCATGAAGAACTAAGACCAAGAAACGCAACTGAAGTGATGTTCACTAGTGGAGATATAAAGTATTATAATTCCACCAATATATCTCATATTTGTAAAAATGAGATTACTGATGAAAACAAAATGAAAAAAAAAAAAAAAAAAAAAAAAAAAGTTACCGCCTCCACTGACTATAAAGAACACAATCACTTAACTTTAAAATACAGAGGCCCTTCATTTAAAAAGTGAAATTTAAAATATAAATATCCAAATATATTCAACTATTTATTCATAATTTGTCCCTATATAGTTATCGCCTGATTATTAAGACCTTAGTAAAAAAAACGATCCAGATCAAGATGGAGCAATAATACGAAATAATGATGGAAAATATATCTTATTTAGCAAGGATGTGGTTGATAGATTAGAAATACAGTAAAGAGTCTTTTATGAAAAGAACAGTAAGATTTTTTTTTAGATAGTTATCGTTTTAGGACCAACCCCCTGCGTAGCTTGCTAAAAATCTAATCGATGATAAAATTTACAGAAACAATTAAAATTTTAAAGGAAATGGAGCGAAAATATTTGAGAAAAGATATTTAAAGATATTTATCCGTACAAATAGACGGATTCCTTTAATAAGTTTAATGAAACTAAATTACCATCAATATACAGAGGATACATAAGTTTTTTGAGTAGATATATACGGAAATATTTCACGAGTGAAATGGAAACCTTGTATTGTCACGAGTGTACCGTTTGTCATAGAGTATTACAGGTATACAATACTGTATGAGTGACACATAGCAACAGTTCATGTAAGTTCAGTCACTGACAGTTTCCATGATTCATTCAGAAAACTAATTATAAAAAAATTATTACTTGAATTCTACTTTTTGCTGTTTGGTGTTCGTTTGTTAGGCATTTCTTAACGGTACCTCATTGATTGCATAAATGTACACTAGAGGGTCTACAGTTGACACAGTTTAAGATCTGTACTGTCCTGATGTGGAGAGAGAGAGAGAGAGAGAGAGAGAGAGAGAGTGAGTGAGAGAGAGAGAGCAGAAGAAAACAAAAAATGAAAATAGGCCTAAATGTGGAAATACGAGTCTGAATAACACACATCAGGGCAGATATATTTAAGTCCTAAATGGAAAAAGAAAGTAGTTCCAAAAGTTATATCGCCAATGTGGCGATACAAGTGGTATCACCACTGTGGTGATATAATTTTTTGCTCCCACTGATATATTTCAATATCTCACTATGTAATAAAAAATTCTATTAAATCTTTGGTGGATCAGGAATTAGTGACGATGATTACCAGTATGTCAAGGTTGTTATGAAAGATTTTAAAAATTGAATTATCTGGGTGATCTTCACGAGAACTATGTAAAGAATGATACTTTAATGTTATGTGACGTTTGTTAAAGCATTTGAAAATGCTTACATTAATAATCATACACTAGACACTTCGAATGAAACTGGACTAGCTCATTGTGCTAGTTTGAAAATAAGTAAGGTAGAATTAGAATTTGTCATAAATTATGATATGTTTTAATGATTGATTATGGAAGCAGAGCGGGAATCAGCATGGTGCCCAATAAATATGCTAAAGCAAATCATGAGTATTATATAAAGGCAAAGCCTACTGACATTAGCTCAAAAGTTAATGACGACTAACATGTGAGAGAAACGAAGAAGTTCTGAATGAGAGACATATATTATGTCAAGGTCAAGGTCATTTATTATGTATTTAGAATCCAAGTATTTTATGGTTGGGTCATGTGCCAACCAATGCCTGTCAAAAGTTTTAAATAGGCAACAAATCAACAAATACAAATAACCGAAGAAGATTTAATGTTTAGGAAAAAATGATGAAAGTTTTGATGGAATTGTAGAAAGTTAGATTAAGAAGTACCAACGCATTTATATGATTATCTTAAAGATTATCCTGTTGCACCAGAAAAACAAATTTCAAATTAGTCTGATTTATCGTCATTATAGAAGAAGCTGATCAAAGTTTTAACAAAAAGTGTAACCTTCAGTCACTAAATTATTGGGCAACATATTTAAATACGTTGCCTTATGGCTATTCTCCTAGCACCGCCTAACATCATTTTTTGTTTGACCTTTGGGAGTTTCCCTATTAACATTGCAATCAAACATATATTCCAGTCTCATTTAAACTTTATTTATTTTGAATTGTAACTTTTCATTTATTTCATCTCTCGTTACCATAGGTGCTATGCTATTATCCTCAAACACATTCTCCATGGACGTTTTGTCTTTTGAATTAAATATGACTACAAGTCTAACATTGTCAAGATCTTTTGTGACAGAATTATACTTTTGCACTCTCACCCATATATATATATATATATATATATATATATATATATATATATATATATATATATATATATATATATTATCTACGATGCCAACCACCGAATAACTTTGCTAGATTGGTTGGCTTCTTTTTTACATAATGTAACAATCGTCTATCAGGCACAAAATATTAGATTCCTGGTATATGCTAATAAGTAATTCTAGCCATTTATCTAATATATCACCGGGGTTTATTACAATACAGTGTCGTATGTAAAAACCTATATCTGTCTTACTATACATACATGTCGGACAAATAATGTCTATACAATCAAGAAAGTTTCTTAAACTTCCGTTTCAATCAAATTTAGTGGAAACGTTGTTTTTCCTCAATAAGTAACACCACATATAATCATGCTATAAAGGTACTTTTAAGTACGTTTATTTAGGGAGATAACAAAGAACCAGCAAAGACAGAAGTATGACTGCAAAGCCTACATAGATGAGAGAAGCGAACATGTTCTTAATTTATACTGTTTTGGTGATATTAAAAAAGAAGAATTTCACTGTTGTTCTGAATATTTGCCTGAGCATCTGAAACAAAATAAATATAAATTTTGTGTGCATCAATGCATTCCTTTCTGTTTAGCTGTAGGTGTATTTTTAATTGAACATTAGTTAATTTATGCCCTGTTCCAGACAATCTATTATCATGTGTTCTTAAATCATGTCATAAACAGAGGTGATTAGTAAAATAATTAACACTAAAATTACTAAGTTCAGTGTGCTTTTTTTGTTCATCAAAGAAATATTTTGTTGCTTCTGTAAACTGCTGCTTCATTTTGTACCCCTGTGAATAAAAGATGTTGTGTATGCCTTCCACAGTAATCATCATTTTGTCTATTGCTAAAATTAAATACTTTACAGGATCAGTTTATCTGTCTTTTCACACAGTATCAAGACAAACTTATAAACAAATTCTTGGCAAATCAAGCATACAATTTGTTAAGGTTGCATTAGCACCTACATCAATAATTAGCTCTCTTTTGATACAATTTTAAAGGAAATAAATTACATGTCTGTACTTTTCGTTTACATAAGTAGCATTTATATCAGAAATAATTGTATAGTATTGTAGACCAATTTTTTCTCAATTCATAACCTTGGTTTGCACATTATATCACTTCAGATTCTTGTGCCAGTGTAATTGTAAATCTCAGATCTTGAGGAAGAAATTAATGATACAATGTTAGTATTTGGAAATCAAGGGTGTTCTAAATTTCTTTCAATACAATACATTGAATAACTTCTGAACCAATGTTTTGTGCATTAAATACTCCTGATCCTAATTTTCTCAATATTTCATTAATTATACCTTGCTTAATATTATTTGTCCTCACAGACGCTGCTAACCTTACATCTTGGAACATCATGATCATGTTAAAATCATTCAGCTTAAAGATATCATCAGTACCGTAAAAAATGTCTTTGATCAACATTCTTCTCAAATTGTTTACAGTTGAATTATTAGCATCTCCTGCAACCTTAAAAAAAATACCATCATGTCTTATTCACTTTTCATCACTTCCATGATCAAATACCTTCAATATACAGTTACTTCCTGTGCATGCTAAACTGTTAGCAATGGCTTCTTCGATTCTTGCTGCTGCTGCCATCTTACGCTATTAAATGGAAATACATTTTAACGCTATCTCAAATATTTATCTTAACGTTATATGATCATACGTTCCAACTCTTCTGACCAAAAAATTTAAATATTGTTTCCTTCTAAACAGTATCTTTTTATTTCTTTTATTCTGTATTATGCGGAATAAATATTTCTTTAAGGATTCTCTTTTTATTGATATTTACCTTTATTGATATTTACCTTTATTGATATTTTTTACCTTTATTGATATTATCTGAATGGCAAAGACGTGTATTAGTTAGCGCTAATGCTATATAAAATTAAAAAGAAAATTCATATACTATGTTGAAGGTTATGCAAGCCGAATATAATTATTTATCTGAATAGCAAAAATAGTACTAGTAATCTATTCTGTGAATCTTTAATTCAGAAAAATGTGATAGAGCATTGTAACATCTATATTTCGTTGCTATTGGATGTGGTTTGTGGTGTAATATGAGAATTACATATTTCCATAAAAAAACGAATAAATTTACTCTATCTCTAACATAAGTATATGGCTCAGTAATTGTACCAGCAGAAACATAAGGTTGGTATATATTTCGAAAATCAAAAAGTGATATTATTCCAGATAGTTCATCACCCAATTTATTTAGCCTTTTATGATGTCATCCAATCATTTGTTATGGTCATTCAATCTATTTTAATCTCATCAACTGTAATAAATATTGGAAGTTCTTTATACCTATTTATGTGTTTAATTCAGATTTGATTGTCTCCATTTCTCCCACTGTTTCTGATTTAGCTGTATCATTTTTTCGCTTAATGCTAAAGTCCTTATATATATCTCAGGTTTTAAGTTAATAATATTAGTTCTGTAATTCTTTCTGTTTCTGTTGTGAACATTTGCTCTATATCACCCGTTTATCTAATTTGTTAATAGTTCCAGTTCTCGGTTTGTATTTTCTTTGCTAGCTTCGCATTTCTCTTCTATTTCAGCAAATAGTTCATATTTGAAATTGATAAATCCTGATCTTTGAGACGTTTTAATTTATCGATTAAGTCAAGTAATGATAAATAGTTTGTAGTTTCCATAGCTATAATCATACTTACACTCACTTTGTTTTATTTATCTTTTTGATTTTTCTCTGAAGTCATTCCTTTTTTACACATGCCACAATGTATTAGTGTTAGCAATTATATTTTCTTCTAATTTATACTATTGTGTGTTTAAAATCGTTGCCTAAGCATTCAGTTTCTTGATTGTTTTGTTGTATGTCACTATTGATATCTTTATTTAATTTTGTTAACTGTGATTTTAAAATACTATAACCTTATAGTGATTTCTTGATTGTTTGCATGTCAGCTTCCAATGCGTCTATCTTTGAGTTTATCCTTTGTTCAATTGGTTGCAAGTGTTCCTGAATATCATTTGGTCTTTTGTCATATCACAGTTGCATCGCTGGTATAGGATTAGAGAGGATACTGAGTCTGAAACTAAACAAATCCTATATACCTTCAAAAGAATGTGTATCTCTTTAATTTAAAAAGTCCTTTCTGCCATACTCTGATTCACACTTTTTCATTCATTATCAACTTGTTCTTTTCACTTCTTTATATTTTTCAAAGTGTTGACCTTCCAAAATCTTCGTATGTGAGTGTCGATTGTTTATTTTTTAAAACCAAAACCTGTACTAGCTGCATCAGTTATTTATATCAGATCAGACAAGCTAGTTGTTCAAGTTTAAGGGAATGTTTAGTGGTTGACATAGTGAAAGTTACTTTGTCATATCATCTTATCTGAGAATTTAAAACTAAAATCACCAGGGCCTCTTAAAGATATTTCAATCATTTATTTAACACAAATTAACAACTTGTTGACCAACCTTACGCACGGTTCGCAAGCCTAAAATATTCGAGCTACGCAAAATATATAAGCTATAGTCATACTGCGAAAATATATTACTTTTCAATCTTCGTCTTTAATGCTGATATTCTATTCAATCTATTTTTGTACCTTTTTGCAATTTTTTGATTGGATTACTAACATTGCATGAAATGAAATCACCCTGAAATACAGTTAAAAGGTATCTAGGGTTATGAAAATCAAACAATTTAGAATTATAGTTGGTTATGTACACGTCTAATTATTGTTTGGAATTACTAAAACGTTATAATTCTGTTTCTGACATTCAATAGTGTCGTTATTAGCAGTCATTCCCTCTTCCACTTCATTGTCGTTATTAGCAGTCATTCCCTCTTCCACTTCATTGTCGTTATTAGCAGTCATTCCCTCTTTTGACTTTTTATGTACATTTGAAGGGCATATAATTCATGTGTAACTAAACAAGTTTTGTTTCATTCTTTTTGTTACAGTAATACAATATTTTGTTTTTGTTGTTGTTGTTGTTGTTTTTTTTTTCTTTCGTTTTTGATTATTCAAAATATTGCAATAAACAACTAGAAAATCTATTCTTTGTAACAAAATGTATAATTTAACATCTATGTTATCAGTTGAATTTGAAAATTATATTCCTTTCCCAGTTTGTCCTCCCGAGGTTACGAAAATAGGTTTCGCCGCTATATTACTTGCCGTTGAAAAAAAAAAAAACCAGTTAACATTAAAGCAACCAATGTTCCATTTACATTATATTCATTGTTTTTACTTTGTTTTTCACTTCATAATAGCAACTATTGAATTCCTGTTTGCTGCATGCCTCTCCAAAATCTCCTTCTCCTTGTTTTTCTTTCTCGCCTCTAAACACAAAAAAAAAAATCATCAATATTTTAACTTTTTGTGCTGCTTACCTTTTTACTGATTGCACTTTTTTTTCTTTGTATCTTTTGTTCTCCACAACTATTATATTAAATTCTTCCTGACTTATTTAATTATCGCTTATTGCTTTACTTTACTCACCATATCCTCAATATTGTTCAACGTACATGCAAGTGAAGTTACAATCTCATAAAGTTTGATAACTTTACCGTATACTAGATTTTCTTTGAAAGCTTTTAACACAAACCCAAGAAAAGGTGCAGCAAATCCACAAAAAGTTGGAGGGATTACAAATCATTTAACTATTCCTGCAGCTCATAAACTAGCAGCTGCTATACCCATCCCACCTGAAACTGTTGTCATGCTAACCTTATCTGTTTAAAAAGTTATATGTTGCTTTATATTTTTTTCTTACACCACTGTGACGTTCTATCTCTATAACCAAAAATTCTTAATTTGGTTAATTTTCATGAACCTAAATTAATACCATTTTCTGTAGGTGATAATAATGTATACAATGGCTGAGATACACTAAACCATGGTGCACTTGGAATTGTTGATCTCATTTAGATGTAAGAAATAGACAACTTGGATTTGGCCTTAGTGCTTACAAAACCATGAGTTGTGTCAGATTTATTGTGCCTTTTGGTTGATTTGGTGTCTGCTCTAGTGTCTGTTCTTGTACCTGTTTGAATTTCATGAATTTTTTTTTCGGTTTGTTTTTAACATTGAAACATCTTTAGCTTCACTAGCTCTTATTAAAGTACTCTGTTTATTTATTTATTTAATTATTTTAGTCCTGTATTATCAGATAATCAATTGTCAACAGACTCATATAAACCGGAGTAACCAAGTTTATGATTTTCTCTATTCCCCGTGTTTGCTGGTGCATATATGTTAATATTAAATATCCTCTTCAAAGCACACTGTGACTTACTATAAGGGTTTAATTTAATGTTGCATGGTAAAAAGTATTAATTATGTTGCTCGTTCCGCTTTCCAGGTGTTAATGTGAATTTTATGTTTTTATTTATCTCACACCATTTCTGGAAATAGATTTACTTCTGTTTGTGGTTGTTGGTCAGGTATATTAGTTTTCATGTCATGTTGACTGTTGTAAAATACATCTTCAATCTCAAAGCACCAGTTACACAACCTGTCAAGAAATACGTTTTCCTTCAGCCATATTCTTCCGTCACAAATTTATATTGATCTAGTCTTTGCTCCACTTACTTTGCTTCCATTGCTTGCTTTACTGCTTTATCTTGTTGTAGCATTTCTGTTATGGAATCGAATATTCTTGTAAACGTTTTCCAGGTTGTTTTCCAAGACCAAATCGAGGTGGATCTTTAACATTTTTTAAAGTTACCTTTTCTGGTGATTTAAAAACTTCAAACGTGTTTTCTGCACCCATGTTTCTCTCACCTAGTAAACTTTGCCGTCACTATCCTATATGATTTTAAGATTTGATTTAAGTTATTCAGGATCATGTTTCAACTAAATTTTATTTAAGCTAAAACTCATTTCATTTTAGCATTTTATAAACTTGCTCGCTTACTCACTAATCATGTTTAAAGATGAAAATAGTACAACTGTAGTAGTACAAAGTTATTGGTACACAATTATTTGCAAACAAATGGTAAATAATAAATGGAAAAAGGCGGGCTTCAGTTATGACAACCTTAAGGGCATAAATCAGTTCAATAAATACGACTATTGCAAAGGTTGTATGAAAGAGGACATTAAAAGGTGTAGGGAACAAAGTAAAGAATATGTAAAGAAATACACAAGACAAAGGTACCGCAATCATAAAAATATAAATATAATTCACTTGGGAAGAACTATAATTTTACAGGCTATGAAAGAAAACATAAAGTCAGATACAACTGTAAAGCTTCTAGGCGTTCAGCCAATTAAGTTTTATCAAAGATTGTTGAATTTCACAAAGCCTGAAAGTGAGGGAAGGTTAGATATTGTTATGTTATTCATTGTTTTTTGTTTTACTTTTTCGATCCTTAACAACAATACAAAGTACTTTCACTGGTCGAACAAACGATATATTAGCTAGTGGAAACTGATCAAACAATGATAAAACGACATAAACAACAAGAACACATTAGAAAAGTAAATGATTTTAGAACTGTTAACTTTATCATTGACAAGATTGTAAAAAATATACTTTAATTTATTTTAAATTAGTCTAATTTTATTATCTACTTTTTAATTTTTAACTATTCATAGACAATACCAGAATAACAACATCAGTTATAATCGTTGATATTAATGGAACAATTGCATCGATTAGAGAACATCGAGTACACATTCATTTGGTATTATTTTCGCTGCTTTTAATTTCATCGTTCTGCTTTACATATATGTTGACTCTGTGTTTGTCCCCTTTTTCTCTTTCAAATAATGTATTTAAAAGTTATCAAGCTAGTACTCAATGCTATAAATGGTAATCTCAACGTAAAAGATAAAAACCCAGTTGAGTATATCATTATGTGTGTTGTTAAGTAATCTTTTTTTCAACTCTGTTTTTAATTCATTTAAATTATAAATTGGAAAAAAATAATTCTCCTCAAAGATGTTATTCCTAGTATTACTCAAGGTGATAATTGCTTTTAGCATATCTCGGATTTACAACATTTTTGTGTGATCTCTTGATTTGCTTCAAATTCTTTTTATCCAACGCCTTGTTAGTTTTATGTTTACCAGCTACTTCATTGTACGTGCTATACTAATATTTATTTTCTGTTTTTAATTCTTCTTCGTCATCATGTAATCATGCTTTTGTTACTAAGTTCAATAGACACACAAAAAGGTAGAATTTGCTTTTTCTAAAGTCTTAGTGTTGGGAAAAAGAAGAAAATAAATGGAAACAACAAAAACATCAAACACAATATCTTAAGAAAAACAAATTAAGAATCCTGCATTTGAAGATGAGGCCTTTCCTATATTAAAGTTGAAAGAAAAGCCGCCTCTACAGCTAACAGATATACACAATAATAATCTAGATCCGACAAATCAACAAAGCAAACAAATTTAGACAATCAGACAACCAATTTACGATACTTAAGAAATAGAATTGACTACGTTTAAAACAAAGAAAGCATGTACATACAGTAAGACAACCGATAAAAGCTTTTGATGAAACAGATTTAGCAGAAAAAGTTATAAATGATGCAATATAATTAAGTGATGGTTTAAAACAAGGAAATATTGATTTAGATTCACAAAGCCGGAAGTTTTCTAAAAGGTACATTTTTGTTCCTCTTCCTTGTTTCGGTTTATGCAATATTCATATATATATATATATATATATATATATATATATATATATATATATATATATATATATATATGTTTGCATGACAATGGCAAAGGTAACATTTATAAACTATAAATATTTTGCTCCTTGCTTGCGAGAATCATTACAATATCATCTAAATAAAGCTATTTTGATACTAAAATGGCTAGTATTTCTCACATTTAGAGAGTGTAGTGCTTCTTACTCCCAGTTGCATAAAATTCTTGAAAAATGATTGGTTAATCACGAAGGCAGATCAACTACACTATAACCCGGCTCTGTCCGTACTGTAATAAGCAATTTGGAAGATAATATGAACAATATGGCAGTAGTTTTACTGACGTTCTCGCTTAGATCATTTTATGCGCACTGTATTATTTCCGTAGTATTTAATAAATAGTGTGAAACTCTGTTTTGTTACTCGAGAATTTATCTACCAGTGTGATAAAATGGAACCATACAGGTTGGAAAATTCCCATTCACCATGATAAAATGCCGTGTAATTAATAAGGTACAACCTTGGCGGATTATAGTTCTGTTCTGTTATTGGTGATAAAAGATTCAGATCTATATTTTTACGCACTGCAATCAATTTATATAGATAGTACAAATTTAATTTGGAGATATTTTGTTGACTATAACGGGCATTTCAACACGTCAACCCTCCACTCACCCAAAATTCAGACAAAATGAATAAAAATTCTTATGTGAGATATATTTGTTATGGAAATTTTTAAATATTTAACATTGTTATACTGTTGTCCACATGTTTATTTATTACAGTCGTGGTTGATAGTATTTTCAGATTTTATGAAGAAAAAAACACACCCCCCCCCCAAAAAAAAAACAACAAAACAATGAATGCAATAAAAATAAATAAATCAAGGTCTCACAAACTGAAGAATAGTTTACTAATTGGACTGGTTAAACTCCATTTGAAGAATGGTTTTGTATTAACAACATAATTTCTGCTTGTTAGTCTACTACTTCCTGGTCATGCGGTATGAATAGCTCTCTAATGAGATTCTGCGTGCAATTTTATTCAGATTTATTGATGTCATAAAGGTTAATAACTTTTAAACCACAACACATTCTGAAGGAAGATGTGCCAGATTTTGAAGGTGCCGTTATGAGCAGACATTGCTTAACTGTGAAAATCCGCTAACTTACATTCATGGTCGATTTCTTGTATTCACAGCCTCTGAGGTTTTTTGCAACCTTAAAGCCGACCAAAACATAGATCTGTCATTAAGGTTATACAATCATTGTGGATAGTATTGCTTCGCCTATAATTGATCCATTAAGCGTTCTTAAATATGCCCCTTTGTGATGGTTTTGACATTAATGTAATATTTGATTTATTTAAGACGCTAAAAATTTTAGCGGGAATAATGTGTTCCTATTAAACATTTTAGAATATCGCGAACACAACCTGATCCTTTTCAAAATTGTAGAATATGGCGGTAATAACGTGTTCCTTTTCAAAACTTTTAGCAGATAAATAGCATAGTCTCCTAGTATCAGATGGGTTTCGACTCGCGTGAAAAATCGCTTTCTATTTTTTGTCAATCTAATTCTCTAGCATCCTCTGTCAAATGCTGTTCAATGTTTTTGATGTATGCAGTAAAATTCGGATGTAATGATGGTCAATGACCCCTAAGAGAATATTGCTATATTGTTATATTAGGTAAAAAACTGTATATATCTGGGAACATTATTAACATTCTTTGCTGTATCATACCATTTTCTATTTTGGCAACTTTTGATTACAAAGGTATCGATTACTACAGAATGATGCTGATCATTTGTGGGACTCCGAATCTTCTACTTGTAGTATTGTATTCTTCCGCTCAATAAAGCAAAACAAAGTGTGTTACAGCCAGGAAAAGATCTCCAACATCATTATCGTATAAATACATTAAAGAAAAAATTCGTCTAACGCATACTATGTCCCCAATTAATAGAGTTCATTTATTTATTACATTTGTACAATTTGAGCACGACTGGCACAGCAATTTAAAATAAATTAGTTTTCATTTTCTGAATTTTCCGACATTAGAGGTTTTCAATTTTCTCGTAGAGCGCGCTGTGTTTGTAACGTGTAACCGGTATTTTCTGTTATGTTCTTGTTCACGCTGTGGGGTCTTTCTTTTAAACTCCACCAGACAGTTGTGTGTGCATGAGAGAGAGAGAGAGAGAGAGAGAGAGAGAGAGAGAGAGAGAGAGAGAAAGAGAGAGAGATTGATTAATTAATTAATTATTATTTATTTTTTTTTGTTTTGTATTACGAAGAGTTCAATCATTCATACAAATACATAAAGAAAGAACAGCTGAAAACTTAGCAGTAATTTCAAACACAAAATACAATTATTAACAAAGTTGATTGAACGCCGCACATCCAGGATGGAAATAAACGTGAACATTTATACAGTTAGGTACTGTATATAAGAATAGTCACTTCAATATTCTGCACCTTTTAAGGTGTAAAAAGAGCTATAATGATAAAAGGACATTAGCTGACATCAGACCATACATTTTACATAAATGACAGGAGTATCAAAACATACTAGGTATCAGAATGGTGTACAGTCTAACGTTTTTTTATATACCTTTTCCACATTGAAGCGACAGTTGTGATACACAGAAGATGGAAATATATAATTGGATCATTACTGATAAGAACTAGTAAATCATGGGACATCATTCACAGAAGAGTATTGACACAATCAAAATCGGACAATACATTTAAATACATGTAAACATGCACACCGAATTTGTCAAAAATATGTACAGAAAAATACATGTAGCTGTGAAACGATCAATGACAGAAATACAAAAAGTCTGACAGTGTGTACAAACAACCTCTTCCACTGATGAATAAAGTATAGACACAATATTGGCAACAATTCAACATGACTCAAGAGAGGATGGAAATTTTCTAGTTAGTTCCCATATTATTGACGGAATAAAACTACCATCAAGCATTAGCTTCTGAAATCTATAAATCGATGCGTCCTCAATTAGTCTACATTTTTGCACGGATTTTGAATTTAACAATACTTTTTCCAATCAGGTTTTTTGACAGGGAAACGAACTTGAAGTATAAACAATTCTATAAACTCATTTAGATCAAACTTTCCCATTAGTCTATAAATGTCAGAAATAAAACCAGTTTATCTTATTTGGACTCTTTGGTTTTGACAGTTGAAAAGGCGGCGTAAAATACTTGTTTTGCAAAATATTCTGCAGGCATTCTACAAAGTTGCTCCAGGAACAATAATTTATTTATATATATGTAGGCTTCAATGGGTAATGCACCTAGTAAACTCAGCGCAACGTCAGTTCCTGAATATCTAGATAATCATTACATTGCTTTATGCAACAACGATAACCTCTATAGAATATAAGAAAGTTCTGATGGCTGTGGCTACACCAGGTTTCACAACCATACAATACGCGGGATAATGCAATAGTTTCATACAAGATCTTCGCTGTGACTGGGTTAAAACCATACTTATTTGCTCCAATATCAATAAAGCTGAATAGAGAACTTAAAAGTTTATCTTTAGCCTCTTTTATACTAGTATCTGTTTTGTTGTAATTAGATGCAATAATGATTAAATGTCCTTTTTCTGGAACAGCCTCAGATCTCATGAACCAATTCCTATGTCTTCTACTTAGTCATATAGAGTAATAAAAATTTATCTTCAGTAAGTGATCCATACCTAATTTTGGAAGACTCAGAAGAAGCGTATCATCTGCTACAGTAGGACAAGGGCACGGATTGTCGAGAAATACAAAGCCAAAATTGGATGTCGTTAAAACATCAAGCAGCTCATTGATAAATACAATGTAGAGCCAAGGGGATAATATTTCACCTTGGCGTGGCATTTCAACACCGAAAATCTTTACAAATTCTTCTTTAGAGGATAATTCTGCTGTACATATTTGTGTATAGATTGCCAATCACATTCCATTTTATGTGACTGATACCGATTTGAAATAATTTATAAAATAAGTCGTCATGCCATCCAGTGTCAAAAGCTTTCTCAGTATCAGTATGTTTTTGTTTTTTTTATTTTCATTAGCATAACCAATTAGTTCGTGGACCAAAAAAGAAGTCATATTGCAACCCAAACCCCACGCCCCCCCTCCCAAGTGAGTTAATTGAAAACTTAGTAGATTTCTAATCAGTATGTAACCTTTCTAATAAAGTATTTTTACAAATTTTACGAACAACTGGAACCAGTGTTATCTCCCCATAAGTGTTTGAATATCTTTTGTTTTTATTTCGTCCCTTAAGAACGGTAATTATCAGACCTTCTTTTAATTTGTCGGGAATGTGACCAAATGTCAACATTGAGTTGTAGAGGGTAACCAAAACTAACCTGATACCCCCATAATTAAGGCGTTCATAATTTATATTGTCAAACCCGCTGGCCTTTCCAGAATGAACATTTGAAAGCACAGATCAGAATGAACATTTGAAAGCACAGCTCAGAATGAACATTTGAAAGCACAGATGCAATTTCTTCAAGTATGATGGGATCGAACTCTCCACTTATAGTGGTTTCTATCCACATCTTAACAGATTAATTAACTTTCAAATGAAACAGCTTATATCTAGTGTCAAAATTCGGAGGAGAATACAATGTGTCAAAATATGTTGCCCACTAAACTGCTATATCTGATGGATCCCGGAATATACTATCATATATTTCATTTCAATGGGTTTCTACTTTTTCTGTCATCATGAACTGAAAGCTTTCCAAAGCAGGTTTTGATCAACCTCTGCGTACTTATCAATGTTTTCATTTTGTGGCTTTAGACAAACTCAAACACATTTTCTGTGAAGTCTTCGAAACATTGACTTGGCATGTTTATGACAAATGAAAAATATATCGTTTTGACAACTAGTTTTCCATTGTTGGATCCACTCATGCCTTCATTTGACCATGGTTTTGTGCAAATCCTTCAACTCATAATTCCAAAAGGGCTTTAAAAAAAGGTATGGATTTTGAAACAGGAAGGGACATTTTACTTCCAATAGATTCAGCATGAACGATTTTTCAATTCAGTAAATCTGTCTGCTCCCCGTTGTTCGGTATGAAGGAATTAAGAGACTTTAACTTACCATCTAATTCTTACACATATTCTTGTCGTATCCGAGAGTCAATTTTCACACAATTGAACTTTAAACGATTGAAGTTTGAATCACTTATCGTATAAAATTGTAATTCAAAAGATTCAAATATAGGTCTAATTTTTAAACTCTACCAGACAGTCTTGTGTGCATGAGAGAGAGAGAGAGAGAGAGAGAGAGAGAGAGAGAGAGAGAGAGAGAGAGAGAGAGAGAGAGAGAGAGAGAGAGAGCACGTGGTATACAAGTATTGCAAGTGCGAACGAGTGCTGCATTTTCATTGCAAATTATTGAATACGTGGTTTTATAAAATAACAAACATTGTAAATAATAAGCGACTATTATCCACACATTTCACCTAATTCATTGTGCCTACAATCATTAAAAATAAAGTCGTTTACGTGCTGTAAAGGACGAATGATGGGATTAAGTTTAACATGTTGACTGGGTTAGTTAAATTCAACTTAAAAATCTTAGATCATAGATTTTCACACACTAATAAAACACACACACACAAAATAAACATAGTAATAATAATATTTGTATACGTTTGATGTTGAAATAAGCTCATTCATTACTAAATTTCTTGTTTTCAATCAGAAGATGACATGTACAAGATTTCGACTGAAAAATGTAGATCATGTGTTTTGTATAAATTATGTGCGAAAAAAAGAATTGATTATATAAATGTACACTTTTATGCATAAATATTTGTTTAAATTAAGACCCATATATATATATATATATATATATATATATATATATATATATATATATATATATATATATATATATATATATAATTTAAAATATACACCAAACAGAGCAGAAGGTTCTGTCCCTGGATCCTACATGAGAATGTTTGCTAACAAATAAATATTATTATCATATAGGTTAGACAAGTTTAATTCGTTCTCTATGGAGATTCGAAACCGGTTACGCGAGTTACCGCACCCATCGCCTTGCCTGTAAGCACCAAAAACTTTGCAGCCGGAATTATCAGTTTACTTCGTTGAAAACTAATGTCTAAAACGTTGAGAGTTTCGTCATTTAAAGGGTTGCGTTTTATTCAAGTTCAACATTTAGAAGAAGGTGACAAAAACAAAAACAAGTGCTTCCTAGGTCATATTCTCACGGTTTTTGCTTACTAAATGCAAATGCTCAAGCTTTTCACTTACTGATTTGAAGTATCAATTTAGACCCTCTTACAATAAAAAGATAATATGTAACGTACAACAAATGAAGTGACAACACCATCCGCCCTTGTCCCCCCACCCCTCGACATGAGATCTTAACTGGTTCCATATAAGAAATTTTACGAGGTACGGAAAGAGCCCATGTGTGGTGGAATATTAAATACCGTATTTAAAAGAACGAAGATTGCTGATTGCCTTTAAATAACAGGCTTGATCAAACACCATTTTCATTTTATCACTGAAGCATCACATGTACTCTGGGATGTAAACGGGGAGATCTCATTGGGCCGTATTTAATAGTGGGCACCTAAAAGGGGACTTTTTCTAAAGAAAAAAAAAACAACGAGCTACGCATCATTTAGTTTACTCTTGGATAGATCAAGCATAGGATGTAAGCGTGTTTCACCAGTCTAACCACATAAGAATATCAATTTTGCAAAATATTAACATTACGGTGTATGGAAATTTTTTTAGCTGTATGTGCCCAAATAGAAATTCATCACATATACATGGTATTGTCATATTATGGGTATTCCTCTGACGACAGCATCTAAAAAGTTGTATCAAACTGCCTAGGATAATCACAAAGCAGATGCAGACTAACTTGAAACCAAACGCGTGTGTTATCCGTCTGCTCTCTTGATTTCACAATACATCCACCTGATCGCTGTGCTCCAACAACTTACTGCTAAGCTTATGGCGGAATATCTCGTAATGTCAGTCTCAAACAATACACATAAAGCGAGAAACGAGCTCATTTCTGTGCTAGGTTAAGGACTTGGCATGTTCCACGCTATGAAATGATAAAGAGAATAGCAGAGGAGGAAATTAATTTAAATTATAATTAATATTTGGTTGATCCAATTTGCTAAGTGTTTGTATGGCAAAACTATCATTGTATTTGATGGAGTAATTAAATTCAGAGACATAACAAATCTACCAGGACAATTGAAAATAAGTTAGTTTCGAGCAAGAGAGAAAAGTTATGATCAGTAAATAAAACCAGAAAGTGATATATTTTATTTCTGGATATACGACGTATTGTCACCAAAGCCGTGTCTTCTCGCATGTGAGACAATTTTGAACGAAATAATCTTACTTGCTTGATTCCTTTACAAGAAACGATTGTTTTCAATCTTGTTCGGGCAAAACATTTCAATAATGATGTCAATCTCTTGTTTACACATTATTTATATAATCTATATATTGAGACATGGATTATTTGTTTGCATTCAGGATAATGCCATTGGGATATTGGTATTTGTAATATGGGATCGTGCGATATTCCGAAGGTTAGTGTGACAAAATTTCAGTTAATAGGGAAACAAATTGTGAATTAAGAATTCTTGCTTGTCAACTTTTTCTATTCCAGGTGAAAATTGTACCTTATAGCTTTACATGGATATATTGGTTCTCATTTTCTGCTTTTGATTACGAATCATATCATTGCAATATATGTTATGTAACTTTGGCAGATTTGTTTGGGGAAAAATACATTCAAGTTTCTAACAAATAAGATATTGCTTTAGAGTAAACGTCGGAAAATGAAAATCGCACTCGATCAATGGTTGAAAGTATACCGGTTGTCTAATCATGTGAAGGAAAACGTGAAAGAATTAAACATGATATTTTAGTATGAATGATCATTAATTTAGATATTTTAGTATGAATGATCATTAATTTAGATATTTTAGTATGAATGATCATTAATTTAGATATTTTAGTATGAATGATCATTAATTACCTAAATGTCTTTTTTTCCCATAAATATGATTTAAAATGCTATAAATTTCAAGATGAAATTAGATGGAAAACGTTGTCATTGTAAATGGAGAAAGAATACCGTCTGTAAACTGCACAGACATAATGAACCGGCAGCTCTCGGTCTATGCAGTTTGTTAGGAGTAATCAGTAGAACAAACAGCATAGACCCTGCTATTATGCGCATTACGACGACAGAACAGGGTCTATGTTGTTTGTAGTTGGATGACTTAAGATCGAGTATGTATGTTAAGTTGTGCAGAAGTAATTGTATGATGATCTCGATATGGTTGCCGTTTCATACAAGGTTACTTTTGGTTTTCAGTGTAACAGATATAGTCGTGATGTCAGCCTATTAATATATGATTACTCGTGTGGACTGTGTGTGAATGCTGGATTAAATATAACATATAGTGTGGATATTTGTAATGAATGTATTTTCAATGATATATATTTGAATGTTGTTGAGAGAATGTACAATTTGCATAATCGAATGATTCTATCTCTCTCTCTCTCTCTCTCTCTCTCTCTCTCTCTCTCTCTCTATATATATATATATATATATATATATATATATATATATATATATATATATCATAGTTGTCGCAAGGTTATAACGAGATTTCAGATCAGATTAAACATGCACTGTCATATTTTGGTGTAAAATGTACTCAATGAAGTTTTTCTGGCTTCAACATTATTTTATTAAACAACTGACCTAAAAATAAGGAATAACTGTGTAAGATTGTTTATAATCATTCTGGTATATTTGATTTTAAAAAATATTTCAACCACAATAGACATTTCGTCAATGTCTCCAACATAATAACCGCAACATTTTTATTCGATGATATATCCATTCGGGAAATTATTGGGCTCTCCCCCCCCCCCATTTTTATTTTCTATACAAATAAAATAAAAATTACAACGATGTCTTCAGTTTTCAAAATTTTATGCTTTGAATGCGTCGATGTTAGTTTGTATCAGCAAAAAGTATACCGCACATTGGTTATTTGAAAATGGGTAAATCAGGATGTTATCATAAAATACCAGACTATCTACTCTCAATTGATGCATAGCATTTTTTTTAGGACGGAATTTAGTATTCAAATATGCGTTGTTTCCAGCGAAAAACCGATATATAGACAGTGAATGAAGCAGGTAAATTGTTCGACAATACTACTTTTCGAATAAAGGGGACCCGGATATTTTGCGAATGGCTACTGTTTAAAATCTGTGAATATGTAGATGAAAATGCCTCGCTATAGTGAAGGTGAGATATGTATGACATACTGAAGCTGTGATACGTATGGTCTGAAATCATGTTTAAGTAGATAATTACCCTTTTTCGTACTTTCTTTTGAATTTCATTGACATCTACCCACACCCCTTGCCTCATATTGACCGATTATTTGACATATTCAAGCTGATCTGTCTTTTCAAGAATTCAACAGCAGCTATAGTTCTATTCTGCAGATAGTCTGTCCGTATTGCATTAACGCATAAAAGGTGACAAAAGAATGCCTACCAGATATACTCCCAAACCGAGAAGTGACACCGGCAGTCAAAACTTCTTGCGTCGAGTCAGAAGCAGTGACTACTGTCAGCCTCAAGGTATCGATAATGCGCAAGGTTTCTTGCCTTTCAGGGTATAATTCAGTTTGTAAATTTCTTATGTAAAATGTTACAGCTAGATATAACAACATCGGATATTTATCCCTTTCCATTTAGAGATTGGATTTTGTAACAACAAAGAGTGTAATGATTTTAACTAATTACTTTTGAATTGGATGTAAAACTCACTAGTTGAAAGAAATGGAATATATGCTAAAGTTTTTACATTATAACAAGAAACGCAAAGTTACAATGTTTTCAATTTCGAGCTGTTCATTGAATTTTATCAATGACTTCATTTTGTATATCATAAAAATGTTTGATACTGCTAAATGTAATTATTGTAAATAGTTCCCTGAAACAATACTGCATTTGAAGGAATATATGACAAATCTTGTTCATTCTGTTTTCTTCTTACCAAGTACTATATGTATATTTGTAATATACCTGTATTAGATGGGATGAAACAAATTCTTCAAGACGACTACAATTTGGAAAACATATATTGCAATCAGATCTTAAACAAATACAATTTTATGTTGATTGTTGAACAATGCGAACCATAATACAACTTCTAACAAAGAATAACGTGTGTTTTATGATTCAAATGCACGTTGTTAGAAAAAGCAAAAAAAAAATAAAAAAATAAAAAAATGGAGCAATTCTCACTTGCATAGATGATTCAATTATTACTATTAACATATATATTCTGTTACAATAATTCGATGATGTATATCCAGATATTTAAGATGCATGATAATCAAGAACTATAATGTCAAATGCATCGAGCTAGCTAAGTCTGATTCTTTTTGTTTTACATAGTGGACTAATACATTTTATGTCAACAATAGATACAGTAATTATGGAGCACAACCCAATACTTACTAATTAGATTTCTACCCCCCCCCCCCACATTTGAATGTTCTGCTACTAAGGGGCATTATTACATAAAGTGACGTTCCTACGAAGAGTACGAATAATCTATAACGACAGAGCCCCGTTCCCAATTATTCTTTTTGTGAACAGATGACCCTGCGGCAAACGAAAAAGGAAAATAAAAGTTCATTGAACCGCTCAGCTTAATTTCTCTATGTTTATATAGGTTATAATGTCTTTTCAAGTAGATTTTATTTATTTGCAATTCATTTATTTACATGTACTAAAAGCCACCAAAATAATGTTGACCAGTAGCATACATTTTCAATTGCTTCGCAATGAATTATCGAATGACATATAACGATACATTTCTAAGAACTTTATATCGTTAGCAAACGAAAAATCAATGATATATATTCTTCCTGATTCTATGAGATATTGATTTGAACTATCGTATGTATTTTCGAAGACTGAATGAGATATAACATCTGTAAATCTTGCGTGATAATGTTCTTTGACCTAAACGGCTTTGCTCTAGCCATTTTCGTTCTCAAAACAAAATGCTGACTTTAATTTTAAAAGTAACAATGAATTTATACGATTAGAGTTGATCAAGGTTGGTTTTACATAAAAACAAGATTAAAATACCTAATGTAACATAAGGTGGTTGACGAACCTAAGCTGGTTGACGAACCTAATGTGCTTGACGAACCTAAGGTGGTTAAAGTGGTTGAAGAACCTAAGACTGTTGACTTTACTGCACCAAACCTCCTTAAAGAGGCACAATAAGAAAGATTTGATTTGCATTATTTGTTTGCTCTTTAGATTTTACTAATTTGTGTCATTTTATAATCGTTAAAAGTGAGTGGTTAAAAAGCAAAGAGTATTCAATGTTTTAAAATTATTTTGTCCCGACCGAACAAAAATACCTGATTTCCCGTTCAAATGATGTCCCGCTCAACTTGTTCCGACTACAATCCAATCTGAGCGTGGGAGTCCCCGCTTTGCACCCCGAAAGTCTATTGGTAACCTCTTGAAATCTAAACTTTTTGAGACAAGTAGGGGAAGCGAGAGAGATGTATTGAAAGACAAAGTCAGAACAATTCTAGGGTAAAGAGTTTAGCAATTTGGGGTAGACTTCGTTCAGAAATTTAGGTCGAAATTTCAAGTCAATAGGCGATAATTATGTTGGATTGGGAGTGTTAACCTTCTCTTGGATGAATACATGCTTTTGTTTGTATATTCCGTGGATGAACACGTGCTTTTGTTTGTATATTCCGTGGATGAACACATGCTTTTGTTTGTATATTCCTTAGATGAACATATGCTTTTGCTTGTATATTCCGTGGATGAACACGTGCTTTTGTTTGTATATTCCGTGGATGAACACGTGCTTTTGTTTGTATATTCCGTGGATGAACACATGCTTTTGTTTGTATATTCCTTGGATGAACATATGCTTTTGTTTGTATATTCTTTGGATGAACATATGGTTTTGTTTGTATATTCCTTGGATAAACACATGCTTTTTGTTTGTATATTCCTTTCAACAGTTTAAACTGAATCACAATTGCGCAGAATGACTTCACACACAGAAATGACATTGTATTACAAACTTTCGTACACATTTGAAAGACGATTTACCCTTGTCCTTTGTTCTACATATCTCCAGTCGGTATCAATGGGTATTATTTACATATCAGCACAAAACGGGTACCATGAGAGTTTATAATAATTTCCGCTGCATAATGAATAAAGACAATGAGATTAAAAATCAGGATAACAAATAAAGGGGAAAAGGCAATAAAGGAATTTTATTACGTAAAGAGGTCATCATCATCAGCATCATCATCATCATCTAAAAGACCAGATTATGTTGAGAGAAAGTTCAGAAACTCAAAATCAAATAGAGTGAAAGAGGTGTCTGCGATTTTTACTTCATATGTTCTATTTAATCTCCATTTAACCAACTTTAATTTGAATAAGTCCACTTAAAGTTATTAATTTTCAAAATCATTGAAAATATCTACAACCACTGAAAGAGTTGGCCATATAAAATAATAATTAAGAAAATGCATTCTATGAAAGCAAATGTTCTTAATTTTATGTTTAAATCAGCATGTATTGAGTGTCCAGCCTCTTCCTCTTTCTTCTATCCCTCCTTCTCCCAACATTATTATTATTATTATTATTATTATTATTATTATTATTATTGTTGTTGTTGTTGTTGGTGGTGGTGGTGGTTGTGGTGTTTCTCCAACTCATATTATTTGTGATAGGCGTTGTTCTTGTTTACGTCATTGTCGTTATTGTTGTTGCTGTTGTTATTTTTGAAATCATCACAATCATTAAATACTGCTGTTGACTAATTAGGTGAACATTTTGAGTCAGTGTTGTACAGTGATTTTATGTACAAAGATACTAGTAAAAAAAGATTTTAAACAAATTTTAATATCATTAGAATGTACATGTACAAAACCGAATGAAAAAATGAATAATAAGAATCTATTTGAAGGTGATCAAGATCACTCAAAGAATAAATTTTTGTTGTTTGTTTCTTAGTAATATTTTTCAAAACAAATTGAGAATACAGGGGTATGGAAGTCACACTGTATTCTAAACTGTAGTTTCTGGCACTTAGTAATATTTTCATTACAGGTGAATATAAATTACAAATATATATATATATATATATATATATATATATATATATATATATATATATATATATATATATATATATATAAATCTGAAATGCTACAAACAGATTTTTTAAAATAATAATAAATAGGGCTTAATGGAAAGATGACATTGAATATCTGTGCACTGTACCCTTATCGGTCGGTGAAGATGCCTACAGTTACGTTAACCTAGGGAACATCATAAACGTGTACGTGATTCTTTCTACTTTTGTCACTACATATAAATAGTTCACAAAAAGTTACCAGGTCTGGCAAATTACAAACCGTGGAACATAACGATGAATGAATACCATTAAGGATAAGAAAAACATGAAGTATTATTTCATGATTTATATTAATCAAGGGCACCTCTTTGGTACTAATTTCACATTGTTTACCGCTGATCTTTACTGAACCGCACTGTGTAAAACACATACATTAAACATTATGCGTACTGGTCTGGGCACTTCGACAATTAGAGAAACTCACTGCAGGGTCGGATCAGGGGGTGAGGGTGTGGGGCACCCACCCCGAAGAAAGAATGAGTACGAAACAACCGGAACGTTTCCTAGGGTAAGTTTTCCTATACAGTTAGATGGTTAAAATTATGCACTGGAAACGCTTGAAATGCAGGAGCTTCCGTGGGCTTCTCCCCTTGTGTCCGCACCGGGGATATCATCCCATAGACCACTCGCCTACACAGACCCCCCATTTCAAACGAAACACAACGATATTTCTGGATCCTCCCCTGCATAACATAAATCGGAGATGTATCAAATACAAGATTCTTCGTTCAATAACTTTAAATAAGAATAGATTTTTAATAAAAAGGGATGGATGTCCTTTTGACATGCTGAATGATGTAATATGATGTAATATGTACCATGTTTACCTTTATCGGCTCTGTTCACCTTTGCATATTAATGAGGTATGGGGTCATTTTTGCATAAAATTACGATTACAAAAGCAACGTATATAGCCCCATAGGTAGCATTTTGTCACTATTTTTGTAAAGAGTCCATCAATTAAATTATCAAAGAATTCGAATATAATGCATGGGGTCACTTCACGTAACCAAAATGATAATGTCTCTTTAACTGTTTGGCATATGATTTGCAGTGCCTTTGTTCGTTGGTATTTATGTGACTGTGGGAAGTGGCATTTTACAGAATGGTATATGTGCATCTGATGTCATTGATACAGGATCGAACGTTCAATATATATATATATATATATTATAATAATTTGACGATGTAACTTCTTTAAACAATTGCGTGATATAGTTCAATATCCATCGCCAGTTTGATGTAAGTGATTCTGGAGAGTCATATGTGAGCAAATCAAGTCTGTGCATCAGATTTCATTTTCACATGATCATAAGTAGGCTCAATTACGACGGCTTTCTCTTGTTTATAGTTTGTCGTGTCATAGAAATTGGCATCAACTTCAATATTAACTTGCTGGTATAAATTTACACCAACGTGATTTTGTTTGTTTGTCTTTGACATGTTAATTTTTTTGTTAGGATCTACGATAGCGTAAGTAGCACACTCTTCTGTTTCTCTGGTCATTGCAAATTTCACGGCGTCTTCCGGAGTAGAGTATTGAACAACCTCAGGTTCAGCCTGAACCGTAGAGTGATCCTGACTAATTTCGGGTCTGGCGATAGAATCCGCGACCTCCGAGTAGGTTTCGAACATATCCATTTTGTCGCTTTTCCTTTTTTGTTTTGTACTCTTATGGTCCGGTTTATCTCCAGACGTTTGTCTTCGACAACTGAAAGACAAACATTAAATAATAGGTCGAAGTGTGATATCACACATGTATTGAAACTGTACAGGGAAAACAAAAGCTTGCAGCACATAGTAGCTACATTGTCTATTAATGTCGGTGTTATTTATTTCCTATTCTTACCATATATATAGGATCACTTTCTCGGCAAAAAGAGGACACTACATTTTACAACCAGCATTGTTCCCTGGATCTTTCCCTGCCCTTGGGGACTAGGCCCTTCTTCATATGTAGAAACTATTTTTAAAGCCCCACCCTTAAAACGTATACATTTATTTGTCATTACGGGAGTAGATAATTTGTGTAGTCAGCATGGATTCCTGAGTCTGTTTTACCTCATGGGCCCAATTCCTGGAGTCATAACATGGAAACTACTGAGATCCACATACAAGGGAGCTACGGTGCCTCAGTGGTTAAGGCGATTTACTCGTGACCAGAGGGTTGCAGGTTTGTTTCTCACCTGATCAACCTTGATCCTCATTAATATGCGTCGATCGCTTTCATAATCGAACTAATTTGAGACGTTGTTGATATAATCTTACATAGCAAGTCTGATAAAAATCTTGTACAATATGCACTCTACAGTATTAACAAAGCTCAAATAATCAGATGCACGTCATCAGATTATTATGCATGGATATCGCTCATAATCGAATTCATCTGAGATCTTGATGATACAAGCTCATATGCCAGGTCTGATCAAAACCTAATAAGAAATATGGCCTCTAGACTGTTCTAAATCTCAGTCAATCAGATTCAAGATCACACGAAGCATATGAGTGGATATTGTTCATTATCAAAGTCTTTGGAGGTATTGATGATAACAAAGTTACATATCAAATCTAATCAGTCTGATTAGAGACATGGCCTCGAGATACTTCACAAACGCAGACAATTAGATGCAAGATCACCTCATGAATAGTCTTGGATGTCGCTCATAATCAAACAATTCCAAGGTCATGATGACATAAGCCTACTTGCCAAATCTGATCAAAAATATGTCCTCTAGAATGTTCACAAGATCAGTAAATCCGATACAAAATCGCCTTATTATTATTTGCGTATGTCGCATATAATCGAATCCTATCTAAATCTTGAGGAGTTTAATTTACTTAATCCGATCAAATCTGCTCAGAATCGTGGCCTCTACAGTGTTCACAAACTCAGCAAATCAGATACAAGATCACCTCATTGATATGCTTGGATGCCGCTTATAATCTAACTTGATGGAGGACTTGATGACATAAGCTTATATACTAAATCTGATGAAAATCTAATCGGAAATGTGCCATCTAGGGTGTTCACAAGCTCAGTCAATCAGATGCAAGATCATCTCA
The DNA here is from genome assembly GCA_029931535.1 of Margaritifera margaritifera. Classification (NCBI taxonomy): domain Eukaryota; kingdom Metazoa; phylum Mollusca; class Bivalvia; order Unionida; family Margaritiferidae; genus Margaritifera; species Margaritifera margaritifera. The sequence goes on from JAQPZY010000854.1 coordinate 444,638, forward strand.
ATAATATGTGTGAATGCCACTCGTAATAGAACTCTTCAGAGAACTTGATGATGTGAAATTACATACCAAATCTGATCAAAAATATGACCAAAAACTGTGGTTTCTATAGTATTCAAATTCTCAGCCAATTAGATTTAATATCATCTCATTAGTATGCATGGAATGTCATTCATGAACAAACTCTTTCGGGAACATGATGATATAATCATAGGAACCAAATCTCAATGAAATCTAATCGGACTTTTGTTCTATAGAGTGTTCAGAATCACAGCCGATCAGTTGCAAGATTGCCTCATTCATATGTGTAGATTTTGCTTGTGATATGATTAGTTCACGGTCTTGATGACATACATTTTCATACCGAATCGATGATGGGAAATGTGGTCGCTTTTGTGTTAACAAGATCAGCCTATCAGATGCAAGATCACCTCATTAATATGCGTGGATGTCGCTCATAATAGAACTCATCCGATAACTTGATGAGACAAACTTACACACCAAGTTTGATCGAAATCTGATCAGAAATGAAGCCTCTAGAGTGTTCACAAGTAAGTGTTGATGGACAGACGGACGACGGGCGCAGGGACGTACCATAAGCTCACTTGACCTTTGGTGAGGTGAGCTGTAATATGAAGAGGCTTGCACATGTACGAGTGCATGATGTATGCACACATTCATGCATGTACGTATGTATGTATGAATGCATGTAAATTGGATGGGTCAATAAATGGATGGGTTGAATTATATTATGTTATATTATATTTTATTATATTATATTATATTATATTATATTATATTATATTATATTATATTATATTATATTATATTATATTATATTATATTATATTATATTATATTATATTAAAGTAAACGAAAAGAATATGTACAGTCTGACTGGATAAAAAATAATCACATGAAAATTTGATATCATGCTTTTTCGATGGATTTCATATCACAATTTAGCCAGCCACCCCTCCACTGCCCCTCCTCCCACCAAACACCCTCCGACAATGCAACATTAATAGCAGTGCTTTTCCAATCAAAAAATTGAATTAACAAAATAAATAAGTTAAATGTGATCTATGTTTTTTTATGATCACTTTGTGTTGCATGACAACAACTCCCGATGATACAACTGTATCATCAGTGGCTGAAATGATACAATTGTATCACCAGGGGTTGAAATGATACAATTGTATCATCAGGTATTGCAGTTGTAACTCCTCATGATACAGCTAATCGGTTATATTAGGGATCGGTAGGCTGCTTTTCTAATGTTACCTTAACCCTTATGACAGACAGTTTGAATAGTACGTCCACCTAAGCAGAGAGGTTATGTGCGCAATGTCCTTATTTATATCTTGTGGAGTTTTATCCAAACTATATCAGTAAATTGGAATAGTATACGTGATATTCCAGTCTGTTCTTTGTGGACATACAGCCTTATTAGCTTGTGAGAAGCTTTTATTTCCTAACCATTAAACAAGAAATTCTTATCCATTCCACGTCTACTTCCATGAAAGGGTTAACAATTTAAAAAAAAAAGAAAAAAAAGAAAAACAAATAAACATAACAAACATCTGTGCGCATATATGAAGAAAAAGCAGTACATCTTAAAGTACTAAGTGCGTATCTTTATGTGTTGGACAATTTCAACGGACGTACATACGTACATGCATGTAAAAATATAATCTCCTATCTTCACAAAGCTCTGTGACATCACTACTACTGCTGCTACCACCACCACTACTACTACTACTATAGTTATTACTATTATTGTTGTTATTGTTGTTTGGAGTGTTGTCTATAAAGCTGTAATGCAACAATTATATCATGAAGTTTGCAGCTGCAACCTTTATTAACACAGTATATCTTAGGGACTGTTTTATTATTTGGGTTTTCTACAATGCTGGATAACTAGAATAATTAACACTAAATATATTTTTAAAAATATTGAAAGACAGTTGATTAACCTGCCAACGTACATGCATGCTGTATGCGAAGGAAATTGTACACACTCTTTCAAATAGAAAATCTACTTACAGGCACACGGTGCATGAGAGAATAACGAGACCAAGAATGATGACCCCACTGACGCTAGCACCAATGATGATGTACAAAGTTGTTGTTCCCTTTGCCAAGTCTGCCAAGTAATAATAATAATAATAATAATAATAATAATAATAATAATAATAATAACAACAACAAAAACAGCAAAAAGCGACAGTTTGTGAGCCTTACCACGACTAAAAAGGGATGGGATTAATTCAATTTTGTAAACTGTTGTATACATCTAAAACCAATCCCAACCCTATCCCCCTGTTTGAAGCCTCTTTGTAACCGGAACTGGTCAGAGGCGCAGTATCATCCCACTGATACTCATCTATGAAGCCCCTGGACCTAGCAAGGCTGCCACCTAGCCAGAATTCCATGCCATTAGTTGTATCGACCATACAGGCAGTTTTGCCGAAAAGGGAAAACTAGCCTTCTGGAAGGGTTTCCAAGGTGCCAGTGACGACGGCATAACTGCACTGGCAAGCCTGGGCACAACCTCAGTGCCTCGTGATGACACCTTTGCTGACATTGTGCAGTTCTCTCAAACTCAGATCTCAAAGGTGGAGAAGTTGAGGTGGTGGCCGTTCACAAGAACCAGGCACAATCGGAAAGGCTACCAGTACACAGGATGCACTGCATTAGGCAATTCTACAGGCTCCCTGCCATGCTATTATCTGGAACAATGACACAACGGCAAACCCTGAAATCCCGTCACCCCAAGAATATGGCTGGAGGTCAGAAATAGAAGATTCGATTCCAGTCATGACCATGCAAATGCCAGCACCAAAGCCTGAATTCCACGTGATGATGTGTGACTGCACCAAGACGAGATGCCGAACAGCAAGGTGCACCTACGAAGAGCAGGGTTCAGCTGCATTGACATCTGTCGCTGTTCTGACACTGGAGAGGCGTGTTACAACATGGAACAAACGAACCCAGTGCATGAGGAGGAGCAGGAGCAGGAGGAGGAGGAAGGAGAAGATGACAACATGTTCCTGAGAACTATTTTGTGTACTTGCAAATAAGGACATTGCTTGTGTGGGAGCAGTACATTCTTAGATATTAAGCCCTCAGTAAATCTACGTTTCCCTATAACACTGTAACATCTATCAACGAAGACTTAGGTGTAGATCAGTCTCAATAAATGTCAGAATTTAATGTAATCAATACACAAAGTTTATATGATGAGTGATAGCAGTACTTAGAATACTTTCTTGCCATACTGTTCCATTTCCTTACCTCAGGTTAACATATTTGATAAATCGTAAGAACTTATGATTGTTTTACTTGAAAATCACAATTTTGTTTTTCATAAAATCATGCTATGAAGGCATAGCCCATGCCTGTGGTCACTCTTATTGCTGTATGTCTTTTTTGCATTCATATTGACATATTTAAGGTATAAATGGTCCACTGTACTGGTCCACTGTACACACTTACATCTGTGTTTATCTCTTTGACCAAAATGACTTCAGACTGATATTTTGGATTTATTTTTAAATAATGCATAGCCGACATCAAAGCGAATTCCCAGACTGCTAACAAGAGTTTCTATTGTTAATTGTGGTCCCCTTAAGACATCTGGACTAGTGGCTTGCTTTCATCACAAAATTCCCGCGGGACTTCACATGCACCCTGACTATAGGTTCTATTTATTTATTTAGTTTTGGGGGGAGTGAGGGGTATTTTTTTTTTTGGGGGGGGGGGGAACGTTTCACCACCACTACAACAGCAACTGACAGCTAATCTCAATTGATAGATGGAGATACGAAGAAGAAAAATAGCCTAGGTGTCCGTCCCTATTGAAACTGGTATTGGTTTTATACTAATATCTTTGAAATCTCGTGCTTTCGGCACAAAATCGTAATTATATGGAAAAACAATCGCCATATGCTTGAGAAGGTTTCTTTTTCCCAGAAAACTTTAGAAAGTATCAGTCTTTGTAAGGAATTGCATTCCACGTAAACTGTGCTTGAAAAACACAAGTTAGAATAATGATTTTGTTTTGGTTTATTTGTTTTGTGTGTTAAAGGCCATTTGACAGCACATGATAAGCTATAAATAGCGGCCAGTATGTAGTTGGTGGAGGCAGAAACCGAGAAAACCCCGGGAAAGAACCAACGACCCACTGGAAGCTACTGGCAAGCTTTCTCGCATACCCACATTGGTCGAACTGAGACACGAACCCACGCAGACAGAGGTGAGATATTAATAATCTGTAAAGTGAGCGCCTTAGACCACTTGGCCACCCTGGACCCCTTAGAATAATGGATACCAAGCTGTATAAGAATCCAATTAGGCGGAACATAATAAGTTGCATTGATGTTTTTGCCGATTATTAACGAAAACTGCAGTCAGCATTTTAATTTCATATAAAACTAAATAAAAAATTTCGGTATATATGATTATTTTAGCAAAATGAGTACTGTGAAGAACAACAAATATGAATTTTTAGAAACATATGGTGTCCAGGTAGTGTTCAAATGACTTTGGATATCATTTTTGAAGGTAATATTGCGTTATATAAAGACTAATTAGGACTATAAATAGAGAATGCACGTGATAGCTAGTTAAGTAGGTAATTGGTCATTTAGATAATTAATTAGCTACGTAGCTATAGCCTTAGTTTTTTAAAATAGTAATTTAGCTGTCTTTAGAGTGAGAGGTATTATAAAAATTGATAGAAGTAGAGAGAAAAAGCGAATGCATGAGAGACATAAATGGAAAGAGCAAAGAGTTACAAAAGGAAGGTTTATGTGTGTGCGGTGTGTGCGTGTGTGTGTTTTATTGATGCAATCTCTGTGTACTTAAAAAATAATCATGACAAATACTGAGCATGGCCAGTTAAGATCTACATATGTCTCCAAACAAGCAAAGTTAACCGTAGAATCGGAAAAAAACTCCCCATATAAAAACATTATTTGTCCGAGGACAAACTAAAAAAAATCTAAAAAAGAGAGAAACAAAACAAAATTGAAAAAATAAAATAATAAACAAAACAACAACAAAAAAAACAAAACAAAAAAAAAACAAATACGGAAAAACGAAAAGTCTTGTGAGGCAGGAAACCTTGGTGTTGAGACATTTGTACCATGTAAACCTTTTTCTAAAAAGAAAGGGTATGCAAAGTTTGGAGAGCAAAGCAAAGTAAATACAGATGAGATTGTAATTTTTCACGTGAAAAGTAAAGCTGCCAATGTATCAGTAGACTGTGTGATTTGTCCGAAAATGCACCACGAAGTAGATGCCACACGTTCCCAAATTTTTACTCATACAGCAGGAGATTTGTTGTTGGCAGCTGCAGAAGCTGGGAAGCATCGTACCATTCAATTGTATATATTCGTGGCAAGAACCTTATTGCTGCTGGGGCTAAGCAGCCGTTTAGGCAACATGAACCTCGCCAGCAAAAGAAGTATATCTCGAACATCTTTACTAAAAGATATTTCCGACGAAAGTCGTTATGACAATGCGTTTTGAGACTAAATAGTTGAATTGGCAGCCTTTTCAACGTCAGGCCTGCTTTGTCGTTTTCATCAACTTGTTAGTGACGTAGTACCAAGTAGTAACAACTACAGAAAGGAAAAACTCAAGAACAGGCTTCAAATCTACTATCGAGACAAAGTAGTTTTTTAAGCAACACGTGACGCCTCCAAGTCAGATGTCATTTTCAGCAGTGGTGCAACATTGGGTCAGGCAATGCAGTCACTCTTACGTCTGAGCAAAATATTAGAGCTCGTAAGTATTGAAAGAGGTCTGTATGTTTCGGTGCATGATGACCAACTAAATTATTATAATATGCTCCACAGCTCTTTCATTTACCAGATATGAAGGCCTCATAGCTTTATCATTAAAATCTGATGATAGTTGTACAGACAGACCAGCTGCTTTAATTTCCAATCATTTGTATAACTTTTTGAAATTCCTGATTGATAGCGGAAAGGAAACGGACGCAAAGATCACTGATAAAACCAACCCACCTTTCGGCTTCCTTTAACACGCTACGCTGTCAGGTCCTATCAATCGCACAAAATATTCCTCATGTATCTTCACGAGAGAACTTCTTTACACCACAATATGTTGGCATTAACATAAGCGAACCACACTGGACAGCAAGTAACAGCTCATCACCATTTTATTCGGTTTGGGCACTGCTATATTTACTATACTTTTGAGCGTATTGACACGTGCTGATAATCAAATCGAGAAAGCAGAAAAAATGATGGCACATGTCATACCTGCTAACATAAAGGCTCAGGTTTTCTTTCAGGTTGCTGCTGACAATTTAGATTTAAATGAAGAAACACTAGATAGGAAAACATAGTCATGCTACAACCCTTGTAGTGTGGCAAAAGGCAAAGTCAAGAAAGTGCTGGAACTATGGAAGCCGAGGTACGCAACTGGAAAACATCGCGTAGACCCCTGAAAGAGGCAGTAGTTGGACCTAGAATATTGAACTTCAGTGCTCATGGACGTTGGGCATCATCACAAGATTTACCAAGACAGGTGTCAACCGAGTTGTATATGGATGCTACTGCGGTTCAACAGGCCAGTAAGCTGGACGCTGCTTGGATGAGATTGTGTCCGAAAATACTTTTCACGCATCCCTAGAATAAAAAGCAATTAATTTCTGGTTGGTCAGCAGATGATGAATATATAACGAAGAGAAATCCCAAAAAAATAATATCGGATATTGCCGCTTGATTTACGGATCCCCAACACAGTGTATAACTTTTTAAATTGTCTAGAAATCAGTGAAAAAAGTGATAACTATACTCTGCTAGAACAAATCTGTCATAATGTTTGATGATGTTATTTATTGTAACGCAAATGATGCAATGGAGATGTCCGGATAAGTTGTACAGTGTGATCATTTGCTCCAGGTGACTTTCACTTGGCTCTGTTGTTCATCGCGTGTATAGGAAAGCTCTTAACACACAGTTGCTCGGAAGATCGTGTTGTCGTAACTGACTTATATGGAGCCCACACACTGTGACTCATATAATGAATGGGATATCGTGCAACAGGGCCATTGATGCACATAAACTTATATGGGAAGTCATGCCTCAATTTCAGCTGAGACCCTTCGCTCAGTGGTTTCAAAGAGAGGAGTCGTATACAGAGGTTAATGAAACAGAAGCCGAGATAACAAACCTTACTGAAGATCTATGCAGCAAATTTCAGAATGAAGAAAACATAAATATCATCCGGTTGGCAAGTGAAACACTGACCAAAACCCTGACCCATGCATATGACACTGTGTGCAGCTGCATAGCTGAAATGTGATGAAACTCAGAACATTTTTATCTTGGCAGAACTATCTGTAAATGATTCAGACTTTCTCTCCTACATATAAGCAGAGAGATGGGCTCTGAGAAATGCATATGTCAGCTGTCAGTCAAATGATCCCATACTTCTTTGCCCTGGACAGTATAAATTATGCCAGATTGGCCACTGTATACCTTGCTGACATGCGCAGATTACCAGAAACGGCACCTTCTGTCTATGACAGAATTTCTGATGGACACTATTCTGTCAAAAGATGTGAAGAGTATTCACTCCAATGTGGACTGACATGGCATTGGAGCAAAGTGGGAGGTATAAAAGGTTTTCGTTAGAAATCTAGATGTTTGAATAGGTGGTTCCTGCCAGCCCATGAGCATGCATCAATATGTGCTGCAACCGCGAAATAAGTGAATCTGGCACAGTCAGCATTCAAAGTCGTTATCTCCATTAAGAAATCGGTCCAACAAAGCAAGAACGAGATGAAGATGATGTTCAGAAAATCATCCAAACGATTGTGATTATAAGGGCAGATCCACTCAATAGCGAAGGACCTGGATTTTGTAAAAAACTCCTGTACTTGTACCTGATATTGAAATATAGATTTGTGTTTGTAAAACGCGTATGCCCACACTACAGTGTGTCTACGTCCAAAAAGTATACAATTTGTGCAAATGTGACAACCAGCTCTCATAGTCTGAGAAAATAATCACGCCATGGACATATGCATACCAGCATCACTGCCGAATTATATGTGTCTGCACTGAGCGATTTTGGCTCAGTCATGCTAGAATGGTTTTTATGAAAGAAATCTGAGTCTAAAAGTGTTAAAAAAGTCCACAATATTTGAAACAAATGTAAAATGCTATGAGAATCTATTAAGATTATCTAAATATGCATATAGTGTTATTGAAGTTTATTTGCGTATACTTTCCCAAATCATCACACTTTTCAACGGAAAGATAGTACGCGAAAAGACCAAAAGCCACTTGTATGACGCCTTTTCTTCTTGACTTAGGGTGTGGATCTCCAACCAAGTGTAACCTTGTTAAAAGCGTAGACAGAAATGGACACCTTGTCTCAAACGGCTTATTATACATTGCATGTACATATTCCACCATCAGAATGCTACGAGCATTAATTTTACGTGGTCATATTATATACACATATTACGTACACGTCTGGTCCTAAATGAAGTAAATTGCTTTAATAATAGAAAATCAATACTTTTAATCGCTGTCATAAATATTACATAATTCAAGGACGGAACGGTATATTAATTGATTCACTTAGTTTAGTTGAGTAATGATCACACATACATTTGTTTAAGACCTATGTTTGATTAGTACCTATAGTAATTCCTTGGTTTGGCGAGGGAGTTTTGAAGGTGGTGATATTTTTACCGGTATTGAAGCTTGTGGTATTGAATATTGTTGTGGACACACCTATTGTCGACGTCGGCTGCAATCTGTATCTTGGAATGAACTCACCACCGTGTTGCGAAACATCATACTGGAATTCACCTATTTGAAAAGAGGCGTTTGGATATGAAATTAAAAGCGTGCACTGAAAACCGCTCCCAATTGAAAAAAGAAAATACAGATCATACCGGCCACCTTAAAAATCTTTTACCAAACATTACTCGGCCACCCAAGACCCCCCCAACCCCCCCTCCAAAAAAAACAAAAACAAACAAAAAAAACAACAAAACAAAACAACAAATACAAACCAAAACAAATACAGACCATACGAAAAACAAAACTACAAGAGAAGATAGGAAATTATTATAATTTAGTTGAGGTATGAATATCTGGACCATATTTACACAGGTCTTATACGCATACAGTGCTTAGGCTATACTATTACTTTTAGGCCAAGCTACATAATACATGTAATTGTTTCAATTTTAAACTGCAAAGACAGATTCATAAAAAGCTATCATTTTCTGATATTATATTGTTGATGTATGTTTGCTAGTATCTTTGGTATTGTTCTGTAGACTGCTTACGCTAATGTGAATAAATCAAAAAGCCGTCGACAAATAACCAGAAGCTAAAAAACTGTTCTGCAGCCACCTGTTTCGGAATAGAAGATTACAGTTATTGAATATTCTACAAATCGGCACGTTCTATATACATGCCAAAATATGTCGAATAAAAACTCCACAAACAACCTTCGCAACATCAACACACCATTGAAGAGTGGCATCCTCTCATATAGGAAGAATCACCAAAATGAGGTGGTATTGTGCCTATCGTATATAGGACAAACATACCTGACTCATGCATACCTCCCAATGGGTGAAACTCGACCAGAGTAAATACGCTGCAAGTGTCCACTGGCAGAGCTACCCATTCTTATCGTGTGTGTCGACTTTCACCCTGTGAGACAGAATTTGTTGATGTGAACTCAATTACGGATCTTTATGATTATGTACCAACCAAGAAAATCTTGGGTGTTGTGAAGAAATATAAGTTTCTATAACAAATCCTGATCCTATATTGCAAGGATATTTTTTTTATAAATATCATTACCTGGTTTTTTATACGTCCTTATAGAGTTGTAACATTTTTATCGTTTATCTGTTATCTTGTGGTATGCATTTATTTGGATGGGTTAAGTTTCCTAACTTTTATCCAATTCTTTATATCAACATGTTTGACTTTCATCTTTTATCTTGTAGTACTTCATGTTTACATTTAATTGAAAAGGTTTATCTTTCTAAAGTTTTTTTTATGCATTTCTTAATACGTTTCGTTTCTTAGAACTTTACCTTCAATCAGCATCATATAGCCACTGCTGTGCCGATGTACCGTTAAGCCCTAATACATACATACATACATACATACGTACATACATACATACATACATACATACATACATACACACACACACACACACATACATACATACATACATACATACATACATACATACATACATACATACATACATACATATATACATACATATAATGAGCTGTCAGTTTATGGATTAAGGCATTTCTGTATGTTAATTTTGATGTTGAAAAGGATGATTAAGGATATGCTGCCCTGAGGGACACTTATATACTGAGGATATCTTTCAGAAAGGGTGATACCTACTTTATATCTGAAATTTATATCATTGATAAATTAGGTATATAGTTGTGTTTGCGGTCCCTAAGACCTAGGTCGAATAGATAATGGATTATGCCATACTTATACATAAGTCATAACACTTCTCCATAACAAGCGGGAGGTTGCCAGTTTCCCAGCTTTTATTGAAAATATTTAGTAGTGTATCGACAACTGTATCAGTTTTCGCTTAAGTATCTAATACACATGCTTTCCTTTTTGCCAATGATATTTTGTACTATAGTCTTACGACTCTAGGTCTTAAAATGAAATGTAACAGAAAGAAAGTGAAACCAACAATGTAATTAAAATCAACAATGAATTTATTTCCAGACAATTAAAGGGAAAATTTTAAAGACACTTACAATTTGTGTTAAATTCCAAATAATCCTAAATGTCCTAATCACAAGTCCAAAATAATAGAATGTTCCGAATGAATTCCAATAGCCTTGAATGTATCGCTGTACCACAAAGATTTACTCCAGAATTTATTTGAATGAGTTCACATAAATCCCAAAATCAGGTATTAATCCAAAGGTGAATGATAGTAATTCCAATGAATAATTTAAATAAAAAAATCATCTCAAATTATAGCCGATTTCAACTAAACAACTAAAATAGATTGCTTTCAGACTGATCTTTAGAACCAAAATTGTAGAACAGGAATGAATTTATTTACCAAAATCTGTATATATAGTATATATGTATGTATATATATATATATGCACATACCTACAGGACCTATGTCACGGCAGAATATGAGTAATTCTAATGGAAAAATACTTGCCTACCTGACCCATTTGACAACAGGACATGTCGCGAAATAGTTTGTAAACAAATGTACGAATGTTAAGTATTTTCAAATAACCATACAATTTACAATCATAGAAAAAAGTTAAGTATATAAATATCATACGTAACAATATTTAATATTGATTTAATAGAGGAGCGAGGGATCAACCTTGAGACAAAAAATCTGCATGTTTTCTTCTTGTTGTCCCTTATGGCCTAACGAGCATTAGCTCGGTATATATGATATTTTTATTTATTCAGATTGTTCTAAAACGTTTTGATTGGCATTCAAATCTTTTAAGGGCTTTCTCTCTTTTCCTGATAGCATCTTTGCAGACAGCATGAAACCTTGGTTTGTTAACACGTCTGGGAATTGCTGTTCTATTTGTTATTGTATCTCCAGCAGCATCCTGGAATATCTTTGTAAATAGCGGTATTGAATCCACTATGTTGGCAAAACAATTAACTGTCAAATTTTATTTGCAGAGGAACATAAACATTTTCTACTCCGCCTTGTTTAATTTCCATCTTTGCCTTGAAAAGTGGTCGCTATCACATATATCGTCAGCAACGTCCCAAAAGAAGTCAATTAAGGAGATGGATCGCAGAAGGTCCAATCTAAGGACGAAGATTTTCGTGTAGCAGGATGGGATAGTATACAACTTATCATTAAAAAGGCAAATATTGTGCTTTGAAACAAAGTTTTCTATTTTCTTCGATCTGGTTGATATATGTGCATCCCCATAGTGTATGGTGACCGATAAAGTCGTCAGGTAGAACACAAAATGCTGGTAACTGTTTAATAAGATGATCAAGATCAAACATATTTACTGACTGGAATGCTTGGAGGAAGATATATTAAGCAAAGTGTAAGAGTTCTGTGCATGGATACACGAACGGCTATAACCTGCTATGTTACATTGTGATTAGTATGATCCTAAGGAGTTTTATTTATGATAACAGACACTGCTCCAGCAGTCTTATCAGTAGTTTGTTAAAGTTGTAAGTTATGAAATTGTTTAGATTAACGCTATCGTTTTCTTTTAGAATGGTTTCCTGATGGCAAACAACTATTGGATAATGTTTTTTATGCAGCTGACTTATTTTGTCAATATTTGACTTTAAACGTTTGCAAAACGATTGTATTATGGTATCATACATATTTATGAAACTGGTGGAAGTACCGGACTTTTGAGATGTTTCGCTGGGGCCGTATCAGGAGGATCTGTAGTTGTCCACACGATATAGACTTCCAAACTTATTGAAGAGTCTGATAGGAACGTCAGGTCCTTTCGGAAGCATAGTAGATTCTCTAAATCGAATTTAAATCGGCACCAGCAGTATGCTGCACTGGGGCCAGTGGTTTGCTGCTCTTTCGTGGGCTGGATTTACCTGGTGTTTTGCTTGTAGAGTCGGGTGTCTTTTTTGTCATACTATCAGATGGAACACTTATCTTTTCTGTTTCAGAATCGGTTCAGTAAGCTACTTGCACAGGTTATTGAGGTGATAACACTGTAAACTATGTCTCAGCCTGTGGCCAGGTAATATCTGACTGCGTACATGCAGAATCAGTGGAAAGTGTCTTCACCATCTCATTTACGCAGTGTAGGAATTGACGGCAGTGTTTGATCATGTTGTGGCTTCCACAAACGTTCTGGCCCCAGGGAAACTCAGGCATTTTTTATGCTTTACACGTTGGATTTCCTTATCTTTCTTGCATTTAGGGTAGTCTATAAGTAAACAATGTGCCCCCCTTCCCGGTAATTCACAAGAGAGCTTTTATCCTAGCAGGACGATCAATCGTGACCCTCCTGCCCATATCTGGGGGAAGACTGGTTTCCTCCTGCAGCAAACTTTGTGGTGGCCTTATTGCAGGCAATTAATGCACAGCAAATGATTATGGATGAATGCTTTAAACGGCTGGCTTTGATCAATGCAAAGTCAAACGTGAGAATGTACGTGTTTGTTGGAATCAACAAGCCGTTACGGAGATTGTTGATTCATTTGACTTGGGAGACATTCTGGGATTGTCAAACCTCTCAGCATCGCTGCTGCCATCAAGATCAATTAGATGGCACTACACCTCCAGATGGATTGAGATGTTTATGTGGAAATACCTTAACGGCTACCTCCGTAAATCACTTTGAGCAAAGGAGAATATCAGAGTGAGCTGCGCATCTGCACGTTATATGCAATTAGCCGAAACCAAGTTTTTTGACACTCTTTATCTCTCCATGCAAGCACTAAAATGCTTTTGCTATAATAAAAGGTAACAGTTTTGTTAGCTTTCGTTTCCCAACAGTGAATGAAATAAGGAGAAAGAAAAAAAAAACTTGACTAAAAAGAGTTTATTCTTTCGAGTCACCAGTTGGATTATTCCTGGGCCATTCGAGACCAGGTCTCAAACTATTCATATTTGTTTTATTGGTTTTCCAATAAAGGAAGACTATTATATCGTCACCTGTGCTCCCTACATGCTTCTAAGCCAAACAGGGGGACACAGTTTAATGCTGATATGTTGCTTTTATCCTGTCAGAGGTACCCATATTGATGTTCTCTAGCAAAGAAGAATCTGATGTACCCTAAGCAGAAAGAAACCTTATTATATTGACTCTTGCCATCGCTCTTGGAGGTAATTTCCTTTCTAAGATTCCAGGAGGAACACTATGCTACTTTAATGACAATAGTTGTCTTCAAAAGTATGGATACCAGTGAGACAAGATCTGTCTTAGCCCCTGAAGCTTGCCGTGACAAGCCGATTGATCAAACAGGGTACTTCTGACCACTAGTCGAGCTAAAGTTGAGGCCAAATTAATGGACTTCGTCGGAGTGGCTTTTCCTGTGCTCAGCTACTAGAATTCTCTCCTCGACAGACACAGGACGCAACCCACAACAAAAAGATTGTCTTCACTAAGTAGCTTCTTAGGGCATGCATAAAGACACATTGGGTCTATTCTACACGTCTAAATCCCAAAAAAACAAGGTACGAATATCACCGAGAAACAGTCAAATATAAGCTTCAGCTGAGAGCACAATACAACCTGGGTATGAAGATAAACAAACATAAATGAAAAATTTAGAAACGGCTCAAACAGCAGCCAAACGTTGTTTCCAATTAGCACTTCAAAAAGAAAAAAGTCAGGATTTCGATTTCTGAAATAACAGTTGACTTCAATATAGATTGACTAGACACAGAGATACGTACAAAAATGAACCAGTTGTGATATAAAGACTAATGATGCAGATGCAGATGCAGAGCGTAGATTATTGACTCTAAAAGAAGAAAGAGAATTACGTGGTTATGAAAATGCTATGGAAGTTGCATAATCAAAATTGTCAGTGATGAAATCACAAGTTGAAATGTATGACAAAGATATAGAAATCATAAAATCGATTTAAGCGAACAAACAATGCAACTAAAAAGTTAAATTGCAAGAATTATTGGTAAGTAGTAAAAGTAAAGAACTCAAGAAGTAGTTGGAGATTTATCAGAGCTAGAACGTAATTGTAGAATGAATATTGAAAACATCAATTCAAGACGTAAATATAAGATACCTTTAGGTGAAAGGTACAAAAAACTGTTCAAGGAAAAAGTGCGAAAGGTGACACTCTCATTAAAGCTATATGTATGATAGCAGCAGCTATTGCTTCTCCATAGCAAATTTGGTAAATGGTTTAACAGGTGGAAAAAATGCTGGATGTGGTGATAGTGCAGGTTGTGGTTGAAAAGACAGCACATAGTTATTCGATGGCGAAGTCAAACAAGGTATTAATGTTGTTTTTAAAACAGCTGGACAGGTTGTTTCTGTCTTAGCTGTCAGTTTGCTTATTCTAGCTTTAGTTGGTTTGTTGCTTGCTACTTGAATTAGAGGTGTGGACACGGCAACAAAAAGTGAAAAGGATTCATAACTGATTTTAAGAAGTAAATTAAGCCAGCTCCTGAAACCATTGCAATGAATAATGATTCTTTATTTGTTTTCATGATCAGTGTCTTTTAAATCATCTGTTGTTGTGACTACAAGACTGTTATCATTGATGTTATTTTCGTCTACGCATTTCGTACCCATGTTCTCTTCTTTTTTTTCGTTGTCTATCTTTTTGACAAATTGTTACAGACTGTTTATCAGCTGCTGGTAACATTTTTTAACCATGTCGGCATTTATGGCAGTGTTTTCTTTTTAGTTTAAAGACATCTGATAATTGTTTAAAGCTATTGTTGCATACAACAATGATACCAGTTTTTATTACCGTTTCACTCTGTACAAGGTATACTTTCACCTCCAAGAAAACAATGTAGTCTAAATTTTGAATCTGAAATATATTAGTGAAATATTACTTTGATTTTAATGTCTGAAGTCTTTGTGTACCATCCTGGTTAACTGGAGTGTTAAACTGAGTTTCGGGACAAGAATCAGGTATACTGTTTGTTATTTTTTTCAAAAATCTGATGTCTATTATTTCATTGTCATAAATTATCGTACCTCAAATAAATCATAAATTATACTATCATTTCTAGTTGTTGTGGTTTTCAGCCAGCTTAAAAAATAAAATTAAAAAAACACTCTAAAGTGGTCGTGCGTGATCTGTAATTATTACTTTGTATTTTGGATGTGAAGCCATGTTCAGTTTCCTTGATACTAAGTCCGAGTCCATAATAGCTCGTACGAGACATGTAACAATAATGTTCTTCATTCAAAATAGATGTACTAATGGCGTTGATTGGTGGTAGGTTTAAGTGGCTGTGTATGCTCTGTAAATTTTCTCTGAGGTGGTAGGGGTTTGTTGGCTGGGATTTGCTGTATAACAAAACAAAACAAACAGTAACAACGACAACAAAATGTGTGGGGTAGGATTAAGTGTCTGGGTATTTTATCCATGTAAACTATTGTTTGATATTGCTCGGGCTAGTGCTAAGAAGGACTCGATGGAATGTTTGATAGTTTCGACCTGCATGAACTACATCATCATACATAAAGGAAATTTCGACAAAGATGGAAATGTTTAATATATGAATGATTGTCTAATCAGAAATACGTTGTTTGTTTTTTAAAATTATATTTCAATATTTGTAAGTCTTTTTATTTAGGTTTCTATGACATAAACATTCAATGTATTTGTTAATGAAAATATTCCTAGATAAGATAATGACTTGTTCAAGAATGAAATCAGTTTCTTATATAAGAATGATCGTTTAATAATAATGAAAGTGACCTTTTGAAAATTAGAAAATACATTTTTCAACGTCAGACTAGCATCTTTTGTGAACTAAAAAATTATGATTGAGTCCAGAAATTCTTATTTCAATGATCGGAACTACATACATGAAATCAGCGCTATCTAATTGTGAAAAGACATGTCTCTTTCTCTCTACAAACAGTACCGTTTTATAAATCTATGTTAATAGCAAATTGAGCTATTTGGATTATTGTATCACGTAAAGTTTGGAAAAAAACTGAAATATAGAGAAAGAGATAGCCAAACCCAAGATATATTTTCAAATTTGATATGGTCTGTATTATCTCTATCAGCTAATGAGCTGTGAAGGGACACTACATTTTCTTTTGCAAACGAACTAGATCCCCCTCCCCATCTCATATGCAAAACTCCCAAAACCATTCATATCTAAACTTTACACAAATCACATTTTTGTTTTCGCAATTGCTCGACAGAAAATTAAAGAATTAGCTTTAAAAGTGAACAAATGGCTAAAGAAAACAACAACAAAAAATGTCTATCTAGTTCACAGCGGTGACAAGTTAAAGAACTCGCATACAATCTTACCTTCATCACATACAGCTTTTCTCTTGTATGAACATTCATCAGAAAATATACCTCCCTGATAGTACAAAACACAAATTATCACCGTAGTAGGGTCTTCCTCTGCAAATAATATATTTATTTTTTAACAATACTGCAAAGCTTTTCGTGAATAAATATTTTTTGTGCCGATTCGATTTGTCTTATTCAACCCACCGTGTTGCGACACGAATAACGCAAAATCAGAGCAAAATGTAGTTATGCAATCTCGCCAAATTTGTGACACTTGCAGTAGGATTTGCAACTGATTTTATTTTGTTATATTATGCTATTTTTAGTTTTCTATTATTATGACTTCTTAATTTTCTATTTTCTTTTTATTTCTTACAAGAAAGTATACTCTGGATATATTTGCAAACGGTTGGAGAGATAACCATGAATTGTCAAAAATTATGAAAATAAAGTAAGACTCATGAGATCTTCACACACAAATTATCAAAAGGTATGCATTGAAACTTATTTAACTGGATATGTATCATAATATTCTTTTATTTAATTGCCTTCTATCTTGGGAACTGCTTTCATATTGTGTTGTCTGGTGGGTATTGTGCACGCGCCGATGATGAGCACACTATACCCAATCAAAGAACAGTGGAGAGAATAGTTCAGTGTGAAGGCGAGAAACGATATAGCATTTCATAGGACCTAATGTGACTTCATGCGACGTCAGCAACTCGCGGTAATAATGCCCGCTGAAATAGGTGCAATGATCGTAGGCGTGTACAGTATACCGGTGTCAATGGAAATGTGTAATGTCCTAATATAAGTCCCGGTAGTTACCCGATAGGAATAAAGAATTTATTAAGATGTATTAAATATATACATGTTTACATTGTCTTATTCACTAATCACAGACAAACCTCCCAATTAAGACTGTCTATTGAACTTGGTAAAAGTGACCAGAATTGGGAGTTGGTCCATCTGGAGCGGACATATACAAAATTACACACATATACTCTGGACATAAATACATACATACATATATACTTGACCTATACAATTTTATTTCTACTGAAAATGTACATGGACTTAAATTTCTCTATAAACAATATCATCATCATCATCATAGTTAAAGTTTCATTTCTTGTTTCCGTTGAGACAAGTTCCACTGCTATAAGAATATTATTATTCATATACTCAAATAAACAATAGCCATTTTGGATTTAATAACTTACCATTTACGAGGGAGGTGTAATTCACATAGCCGATTCTATATCCAGTATTCCTCTCAGACACCAAACCAATAATTGTGCTAAAGGAATCAACTCTCATTAAGTTACTGGAATCGTTGTTTGCTTTAGTACATGTTTTTCTTTGTTCAATCTCTGTGGAGCGAAAGAATTGTTATTATCATTATAATTTTTATCGTGATGTTGTTGTCAAAATTGTTGCCCTTGTCGTCGTCACATTTATTGTTGATGTTTTTTTATGGAATCATTATCGTCGTCTCTGTAGTTTGACATCATTAGTAACATATGGTCATCAAAATTATCATTATGATCATTATAGTTACTAACGACATTAACGGTAAAATCAACATCTTTACCTCATCGTCCATATAATCCTCATCATTGTCATTTTTATCGTTGTTTGTCTAATTCTATTCTTTATAATTTCATTCTCGTCATTACTGAACAATCAATCGCCTTTCTGTTCATAAGTTATTATTCATTAGTAAAATATCCTATGCGAATTGTTCTCAGCAAAATGATAAAACTATTCAACGAATTTTATAACTTTTATTCGAATTGAACACAAATTTAAGATTTTATTTAACAAATAACAAAAATACTGATTTTAATCAATGAGAAACCGCGTGAGATGTGTAGTGAAACGACCATGAAGTACATTCGGATGCCTCTGATCAATAACTCATTGCCCTACACGGTATTATGAGGTCATTTCTGACGTCATTGTGTTATTATTTGTGTGTAATATTCCACAAATACGAAATAATTGTTTTTTTTTTACCTAAATAACAGTCGTCATGTGACAATTATAATTAAATGACTTTGTCCCTCTAATCATAAATAAAGTGGACCTTTGTGCAATATTATATGAAAACGACATAACATTTCCATAATCAATTTGTTTGTGTAATAGAATATTATTATCATTATAATTATTATCGTGATGTTGTTGTCAAGATTGTTGCTCTTGTCGTCGTCACATTTATTGTTGATGTTTTTATGGAATCATTATTGTCGTCTCCGTAGGTCAACATCATTATGTACCATATGGTCATGAAAATTATCATTATGATCATTATAGTTATTAACAACATTAACGGTAAAATCAAGATCTTTACCTCATCGTCCATATGGTCCTCATCAGTGTCATTTTTATCGTCGTTTGTCTAATTCTATTCTTTATCATATCATTCTCGTTATTACTGGACAATCAGCAGCCTTTTGATCATAGCTTATTATTCATTAGTAAATTATCTTATGCGAATTTTTCCCAGCAAAATGATACAACTATTCAACGAATTTTATAACTTTTATTCGAATTGAGTACAGTTTAAAGATTTTATTTAGCAAATGGCAAAAGTACTGATTCTAATCAATAAAAAGTCGCATAAGACGTGTAGTGAAACGACCTTGAAGTACATTCGGATGCCTCTGATCATTAAGTCATTGCCCTACAAGGTATTATGACGTCATTTGTGACGTCAATTGTGTTATTATTTTTGTGTAATATTACACAAATACGAAATAATTGTTTTTTACCTAAATAACAGTCGTCATGTAACAGTTATAATTAAATGGCTTTGTCCCCCTAATCATAAATAATCCCAAGCTTTGTGCAATATTATGTGAAAACGACATTACATTTCCATAATCAATTTGTTTGTGTAATGGAATATGCAGATGAAATATTTTCTTTACTTATTTTGAGCATTCGTGTAAGCAATAGACAAATCGTTTTCATTTAAAGAAAAGTCAACTTACGTGTACAATGTTGTTGAACATTTTCACCATTTATTTTGAAGCGGTAAGATACTGAAATAATAATAATAATAATAATAATAATAATAATAATAATAATAAAAATAAAATGATGATGATGATGATGATGATGATGATGATAAAATCACCATTAGTTTGCATATTGCCATTTGTAGTGCATTTATGGAACTATTCAATAAGCATTATTAATTATAACTTCAACATAAGTCTTGTTCCAATTCTCTCACTGCTGATTATTTAATGATTCATTACAAATCTCCACTATGAAATACTTATGTGCACCTACACTAGCACAGCCTGACTAAAATAGTAAGTTCAGCTGCTGAGCCTCAGTCAAAACGCAAGTGGTTCGACAGGGTGAAAGAGGAGGAGCAAACACAATTTAATATTCTGATTTTTAGACCTTAAATAATACAACGACATTGTACTAAATTTAACAGATCTGATGGGAAGTTATAACATTATTTCAAGAGGATGAAAGCAACATTGCCGGTAACAAGCGATAATGCCTGTTTGTTTGCAAGTTTTGGTGCGACAATAGTTTAATAAACGCCAGCTGTGTCTAAAAACATTCAAGAGAATAACTGTTAATGTATTAATTTCAGAGGTAAAAAGATACAAGCACATGTTTCAGAATAGATGCAGATATACAGCCTACTTTTAAAGATGATAAGAACGAAAGAACCAGCATCAAACCCGATAGCAAGATGGATTAAAGAGTGCAAGATGAAGAAAAAATGCATAACATATGTGATGTTGGTAAATACATAAATTTGTGTGCGGTAAGATTTACAGTGCAAGATAAAGATCTCGTAAACTTTACAAAGGACAATATAGAATAATTTAACACCAACAGAGACACAATTAAAGTTTGATTGAAAACAACACGTTGATTTAGTATATGAAGTAGCTGTAGCAGATTCATCACTTAGAGATGTCTAAATTTGACATAAATCTAAATTTATTTATACTTTTGAAAAGATTAAGAAAAAAATTGCAAATTGTTGAAAACAAAAGTTCCTGTTGTACATGCATGTCTTGTTAACTTGTTGATAACACCTAAAGACAATTTATCAGGTTCAAAGTATTATTTGGATGTTATTTTTAGTTTTTAATGACTGACAAAGAATAGTACTTAAGACAACTTTACTCCGATTCCAAAAGTCCAGCTACTTACACAAATATCAATTAATTCTGGCAACAAATGAAAGAACAGAAAAATAAATTAAAATCCAATAAATTGACAGAATGCTGAATTGGCAATCTATTTACACATTGCATAAAGAGAAAACAAAACTCAACACAAAAGAAGTTATGTGAATCATGTTGATAACCAGTAGCAGGAAGAAATTGTTGCACACCTTGCACACATATCAAAAAGCAAAAAAAAAAAAAAAAAAAAAAAAAAAAAAGAAACAAAACCCCACACTTATAACGGAAACCCTAATACTAGAATGTGGAGGTCTTTTAACGCAGATGAATTCAGAAAATATACGTTCTAACGAAAAATTAAGATCACAATAAATATCAATATGTCTGACTACTGTTGCAGCAAGCAAAGAGTAAAACAGATGGATAAACCTATTTAGTTACCTGATAACAGACTCATTTTGAACGTATTTATGTATACTCAGTGAATCACTTTGAATTTTGAATACAAAAGAAATGTTGAAAATGGACAATTTTCTAACTTTTACCTAGAAAATATTTGACATAAGGTAAGTAATTTTAGGTGATCCAGACCTTTACAAATTGAAAGACTGGAAGCGAAAGGATATAGGGGTCATGTTTTATGCACAAGAGTTGCCACTCTTTGACAAACAAGTTGACAAGGTTTTAAAAACCAAAATGAATAAACGATAACAAGTATTCCCATGTGAAACAGAAAGCACATGTTGAATTTAACGGTTGGGAACCAGTTACAATCATTGTGCCATTAAGATAAATGGATGAAGCACATTACATAACTAGCAGTATTAAGGGGAATCAAAACTTTGAGGACTTGTGAGATAGCTAGTTTTCTGAGTGAGACAGATGTAAAACGAATTGTGTATCAGAGCACGAAGGAGTCAAATCATGCCTGACATGTGACTATGTGTAGATAACAAAACCAGAGGGAATAAAGAAAGTACATTCCGAAAGATCTGCAGTAAATACTAAAATGGCACACATGAAAACGTAATAAAACGACAGCAATTTATCATGTCCAAGGAAGATAATAAATGATCTTAAAGAAGATAAGACACGAGATAAGAATAAAAAATATATGAAATTGAGTCCAATTATATTAAACAACAGCTGAGAAAATCCGGATACAATGTCAAAGACGACATTGACGTCTATGATATTTTAAATTGTTGATGCAATCTTGAATAATTTAAACTTCTACCAACTTTTGTCCAAATAAAATATAGGAAGCACACTATCAACTAAGCACATTGTCTCCCCAAAAAAATGTTACCGTGTACACTTTCAACTCATTCACAAAACTTTCTATCACAAAGAATTGCCACATACTCAACTAGAATCAGTTGATATGGAAGAGTCTTAACACTATACGGATGATTTAAATTTCGGTACACCGTTCACAGTATGTGAATATCTATATATGTATATATAAATATATATGTATGTGTGTGTGTAAATACAGAGATTTAGCAGAACATTCTTTTGATATGTAGTAGTTATTAAAAATTATACTGCACAAATAAATGGTGCAATCAAGTTGGGTTGTGCTAACACATATGTAAAGTGTGATGTTTTGGACAAAGTGCAATCAGTTAACAAATGTTACAAATTCAACACATAAAAACAGATTGAGAAAATCGAAAGTTGATATACAAGGTACTCAAGATGTTAAATGTGTGTAAAATAAAAGATATTATAATGGTATAGCAATCGAAGACATGACCACATTAAAAAGACAGAGAGATAAATCAACAATGAATTACAAGTGAAGGTGGAAAATGGTATAGAAAGGTTCGATGTATTTACAAAGAAAAAAAACATTTTCACACATTCTCTAACATCTAAATAATGGACATTGTGTACAGATATAGATGCAATATTGAATTGTTAGAACCTATATATATATATATATATATATATATATATATATATATATATATATATACATGCTCATATCTAGTGCATTCTTTAGGTCTTCGATGGATTGACAAAATCTTCAAAAGACTCATCATATTTTGCTGTTTCTTCGGTTCTTTAAGTTGCCATAAGTTATCATTGATAAATGAACAATGGTCAGAAGGAGAAGAAATGAGAATTATTAGATGAATAATATATTAGGTCAATTGTCTTTTTAATTTTAAAGAATGCAAGGAAGAATAGAACATAGCTAGTGTAAATGAAACGTTCCAAGAAATAATTTTTAGACTTGGCTGACAAAGAGTTCGACAAATTATACGAGAAAGAAAATAGAAATGATATACACAATATTTGTAAATGCAGAGCTTCTTCAGATTTCCATGTGACTGTCAGATATTGCGATTTAGATAGTGACATCAATAATTAAGAATTAGCAGATTTCTTCCGATCGATAAATTAAACAACTTAGAACATAAACTGAAAGATAATTAGATATTCACTTGATTTTTCGTCATTGAAGTTGGGATTACATCCATCTGCATTTAATGCTAGCTTGATTAGATTTAAACATGTTAAATTCAAACGATTAACAGGAAAGAAGGAGGAAACAGAAAACATGGAAAGATACTTAATAAATAAATATGTACTGGTTGCTTTGTTGCTGATGCATCTCTATCTCTGAAAAGCATTGCTATAAGAACTCAAATATTTGGAGCAGCTGCTTATCATGCAATACATTTTTGAGAGAAATGAGATTAAAGAATTCTTTTCACAATTTCACAAAGGATCAAGGTAACAATCTTGAAGAATTAAACTTTAATGTATATCTTTATTCGCAAACATTTAATCATATTTTGAGCTGTTTCTAATATCTCCACTAAAAGCACTGTCTCTGTTGATCTGATAGTTCAAAATATGCACACTTTATGACATGAAAAATGTCTCAATTATATTTACTTACACGTTCAGTGTTTGTTATATCGGACCATCTCTAGGGTAAAAGCCAGTTAATAAAACATCAAGTATTTTTAAAGAGTCTTCAGATTATATGGTGTCTATTAACGCGGATACACTTCTGTTTCTTGCTAACT
Source organism: Margaritifera margaritifera (assembly GCA_029931535.1). Classification (NCBI taxonomy): domain Eukaryota; kingdom Metazoa; phylum Mollusca; class Bivalvia; order Unionida; family Margaritiferidae; genus Margaritifera; species Margaritifera margaritifera. Next base: position 468,863 of record JAQPZY010000854.1, read on the forward strand.
GAGATATCCTGTAATTTTTATTGTTCTGTATTAATGTCTAAAATATTCGTGATGTTTTCGTGATGTTTTCATTTCTCCATTTTCTCATGTATCCTTTGTTGCAAGGCTTGTAATAATTGCTGTCTTGAAATTCATCATTTTTTCAGGGAGTTTGATTCCAAATTATATTTCAGTACTCAAAGAACATTGAAAGATGACAAACAACTAACATTTTGAACATGCTGAAATTATGTCAAGCTAACTTACACATTTTCTTAGAAATAATTGGAAGCTGAACATGACCTAAAATGAGAATGACAACAAGATAAACCAATCACCACAGAAAATAACTACACAAACATTAATTCTCCATTTTCTAATGTATCCTTTGTCACAAGGTTTGTAATAATTGCTGTCTTGAAATTCATTTATTTTAGGGAGTTTGATTTCAAATTATATTTATGTGCTCAAAAGTAACATTGAAAGATGACTAGCAAATTACCTTGCAAATAATTGGAAGTTGAACATGACCTCAAATTGGAATGAAAACAAGATAAACCAATCACCATAAAAAGTAAGTACACAAAAGCAAGGATCTACGTAGAGATCAACTTATCAGACTACGTAGAAAACGTTCAAACTCCGAACATTAAAAACAAAAGTCTAAAACGTCACAAAGAAAGATACATGTTCTCAAAGCTCAAGCAAAATATATTATTTGAGAGGAGGTGGTGAAGAGATTTTAGGTATTTTGCCTATTTGGTTAAAACATAAATTTGTTTCTTCACAGAGTCTTTAACATCCAGTTGTAAAAGATGTTTTAGTTACCAATAAACAAATCGCCAAAGCTTAATAAGAAGATAAAACCATGTCAATTGTTCAAACCAATCACATAGATTCATTAAAAGTTTGTCCAACTAATAAATACTAACTTTTACATACAGACAAATATCGAGTGAAAGAAAAAGGATCATTAACTATTTTTACCATGTAGCAGATAAATCTACTTCCACAGTTGGATACTGCATGTTTTTTGAAGTTGTTATTTAAAATTTCAATATGTTCAACATCCATCCTGGATATCGGAGGAGTTGTAAAACTATTCTATTTCCAATTATGTAAAAACTGACTAGATAATAACACACGGACTTTTGCCAGATACTATTATAAATACTTTAACCACAGTGGTAAAGGCAAACTTTCATTGTTAAATGCTTTAACGTTTTGGCTAATAAATAGCTTAGCTTTTACAAAATAGACAAATGTTTACTGAAACGAAATGAAAAAGAAAGATGTCAACGGATTTTAAAATGCAAAATTCAACTATACTCTTAACGTTATCTATATTTTTCTGCTCATCTGAGAGTGAATACCTTGCTAAACGTTAACTAATTTAAGACCATTAAGATGAAAACTATTATCTTGTGCACTTTTCAATCAAGGAAGATACAGAGGTTATCATCGTAAAATGTTGTATCACCTTTGTTACCGAATTTTATGTGCTTTTTGAGTTCATTGAAAAGAAAAAATACATGATGTATTCTGCAAACGGAAGTTGCATTAATTGGAAACGCTTTGAATAAAACCATTTTCTGCAGGCCTTCAATACGCACTGAGATTGTATTCTATTGCTGAGTTGCAAAAACTTTCCGGACTTTTTTTTATTACTTTGTTTTGCTCAGTATTAAAAGACCCTTCAAGCTCATTCTGAAAGAATCAGGTGTAAGTTTTATTTTGGCTGTTATGTTGATACTTCTCTATTTCATAATATAGTCCAAAAAGAAAGCAATTCCATTTCTATATTTGTCATGAACTGATTATGCAATTGGTTCCGAAATAATTGTATCGTACTTAAACAAACATTTGTTTGTTTGTAGTCTTAGATACACTCTTCTATCAATTCGAATGCTTTTGCTAGTGTTGTATTTAATTTGCTGTCACGTGGAAAGGAACAAGCATACGGTTGGCAACGATCTGTTAGAATCGGATTGCCTAATGGTTTTATGATTTTTTACAGTACATGCTACTAGTATTGCTTACTAAAGGGTTAATACCATGTTGTTTTATATTTACATCAAACGGGAGATAAAACCAACATGGATCAATCAATATATATGGACATATCTTTGAAATGTTTGTCCAGGTTTAATCCTCCTTTGAGCATTATAGATATAATGATAGTGCTGGACTGAGGTATTACTCGTGGTGGCGTATTTTCCTGCTTGCGAGGAGTTGTGCTGAAAAAAGCACGATATAGCTACATACAAAATACAGCATACACACTAACAGCCATCATAAGTGCAACAAATATATTCGTGTCTTTACCTGTTTATCAGAAGGTTGATACATAGAATTCAGGTTTAGTTTTCGTGCATTTTTCAAGTTTTAATTTTTTTTCGAGGCGAGTACATGCATTGGTGCTTAGCGTATATATATCGGGATGAGTAGATGCTTATAGGGTATCTTGTTATCTCATTTGTGATTCAAATAATCTATTTCCGTTGGCTTGCTTTCATTTAACTTTTCTCTGTAATTCTTTATCATGTTTTTTATTGTTGTTTTTCAGCTTCATCTAGATTCCACAAATTGAAAAATAGTTGCTTCCACCATATGCATGGCCTTTAGTCTTATCTCCTTTAGTCATTACTCTTCTGCTCTGCAGATGCCACTCTATTTATCTAGCGAAAGTCATTCTATTTAAGAGTAATACATTTTAATACTACTAGCAGTTGTTAGTTTATATACTGACTACAGAGGTTCTTTGCGTTTAATCGAATAACTAAAACATTGTTCTGTTTTAGATAGTAAGCTCGTTATTGCTTTTACACTGTAAAGATCGTCAACTCCGGTGAAGTCTTTCTCGGATTGAACAGAATTATATATATATATATATAAAAACAGCGAAAACCTTCTGGTAAGTAAGTAAAATGTCATTATACAACAAAACGATCTTGAAGAGTTAACATGCAAGTCGACACAAATTGTGTATGAGCGTGACTTATGTTTACTTGACTGACGTTGTAATCTATTAAATATATTGTACCTAACTTTTAGCTCTAGAAAACGTGATAGATCATAGTTACATCGATATATTTTAACTTATATCCAGAGTATATTTGCATCCTTGAAAAGTGTTGTATCTCTTGCAATTGAAATTACACGTCTTTAATTCACACATAATTCATAAACCACCCGGATCCAATGGGCTTGGTACGTCAAATAATATGCATAATTTTAGTTTTCTTTCTAACTTCTTTTTGTTTTATTGGTGTAGTATTTACCTTTTTCAATACATCTATTCTAACGCTGAATACAAGGCTCTTTATGCCCATTTCTGTGTTTACTTAAGTTTTGAATATCTATGTTTGTTTGCTTCAGTTTTATCTATGCCAGGTTTACTATTTAATGCATCAGTCTTTTAATCTATTGTACTTTTGAATGCATCTGTGGCAGACATAAATCTATTCCAAATCATTTAAACCGTTTCTCATCTGCTTCATGCTTTAGCCTGATTCGTCCATTCTGCAGTGGGCCACGCCGATATTATTATTTCTCGATCTACATACTCTATTTTAGATTGTTAAACCCCAGAATATCATATGTTGCAAAATGCAATAAACGTAACATATTTGATAGTTTTGATATCTGACTCAAATCTGCAATAGATAAATCGTAGGTTCTTTACATAGTCCTTATCTTGCAATGAAGCACATTTCTTTCGGGGTATGTTCGTCCTCTATGAATTTAATTATCGCTTTTAGATTATGTTTGATTTTCGTCAGAGTATTGGTGTTCGCTGTTATTTTGCTATTATATATATATATATATATATATATATATATATATATATATATATATATATATATATATATAATATATATATATATTATATGTATATATAATATAATATTTTATTGTATACACATTAATCAAAGCATTTATCACACTATAAACCCTCTGTTCAGTAGGTTGTAAATCTTGTAGTCAGAAGGTCACGTAAAAGAGCAGATATTTCTCCGTGTCTCTGTGAAAACAAATCATGAACATGTAAAATCTTTTTTCTATTCTGGTCGATCTATTTTTGAAGTGGTAGATTAGCTCTTTGATTATCACTCTGTTCAATAAGATATAAGTTTTATAAGCTTGCTCTCTGTGTTTCGATACCGTTCAAATTAGTATCCTCAAAGTCTTAGATATTTGAGTATCAACATGTCTTTGTACAAATCGACTACTAGCTTCAGCAGTTAATTTAACATGATCATGTAAATGTGTAACACGGTTATTGTTGAGGTTTAAGCCACTGTTCATTGTATTGCGGAGCTAGAGACCTTCGGTTCAATTACCTAGTGATGGGCTATTTCCGGATTTTGTAGTCTGACTTTTTACGGCCTTAATGTTTCAACGAAAGCCTAGAACAGTAAGATCTCTTCAAGATATTGCAAGTTATTTCCTCATGCTATTTATCAATAGATAAACTGTATACTATGCACATTCTAACGCTATTTATTTTACACGAAAAACATATGTTGTAGACATATCCCGATAATGTATATCTTATCCATCTTCATCTTGCGTGCTGATATTCAATCAGCTAATTATAGCCCTCTGTAATTACTAGTAATGACTATACATGTTATACATAAAAGTAGGCGTTAAAAACAATTTTAGCACGTAAATACGCTACAAAACTTAATATTTACCACTGTTTAGCTTTTTACATTTCATTATGGATTTAATCAAGGATACTGCGTACATTTTTAGGATTAAAACCCTGCAAACTCTATCAAATTTAGTAGCTCCCATAAACTTTTGGACCTAATAAATCCGCACAATTTAACCTTGTAGTTAGTGGTGTACACCAAGAAGCTGTTCGTCGCGGTGACATGAACTTGCAAGTTGTGTTTCATACATTGAATATCAATAGTATCTTCGTTGTTACCATTTACAGTCATTTCCTCTTTGACTATTTGCATGTAGATTTCAAGGTTGTGAAAATCAACATGATTTTTAAACACTAGTTCTTTCATTCTTGTCCTTGACACACTAAAAGACATTTTGTTTGAGATCATCGAAAATATACAACTACCGATAACAATGTCTATATATATAATATGCGACTGGCAACAACGAAGTCTATTTTCTTCAACGATAACGATCTTCTATCATATCTAGACCATCGTGAACGTTGGTGAGGTCTTTCTTTGTAAGATATTGTAACACAGCTCTTCATGTATAAAACTATTGCAAAACATTTGCATAGCAAACATTTAAACAAGCTTAGAGTTGTACCGGATACATAGGATAACGCCGTTAGAGTTTTTGTTTTCAATTTATATCCTTTGCGATTAACGTTTTCCAAAATGAAGCTTCTTTTGAACGCTTCCCATCACTCATTTTCATCAATTTCCTCTCATCTTATAAATTTATTGTTTTTAAATGTTCAATATATTAACCTTCTACAGTGTTTGTTTTCTTTCTCGTTGGATTTTGTTATCTCTCTGTAATTGTTGTACTCGTTGATAATTAAAATAAACTCTTCGTGGTCAGTTTCATTATCACTGGTTGCCGTTGCTGTCGATACCGTTGAAACTGGTAATGGCAAATGTTAATATTTCATCATGCTTTAAACTTTTCATGTAGATCAACTTTTCTTTTAAAGCAATTGCTGGATATCCTATTAATTTTGGAACAAACAAATTAAAGTCCAAAGGATCAACTGCACCGGTAGCTATTTATATAACACCTAATACAGCTGATGTTATACCAGGAGTACTTGAATCCATTTCCATACCAGCAGCCACCCAGTATAAAACTGTCTAAGCTACTTTGTATATTTCATTTGAACGACTTTATGGTATTTATTACCTTTAACCAAATAATTTAAATCTTTTTTTTTTCCCTTGTTCTGCAGGAACAAGCCCTATTGTTAAACGACAACGGCAGTGTAGGATATAATGGGGGAAAACTTGATATCTTTTTATTTCTTTATTCATACGAACAGGATATAGGACTTTTTACTAGTAGTTGGTTTTATTGAATTTGTAGATGTTTTAAGTTGTACCGTTGTAGTTTTCACCTTCAGATATTCAATACAATTCTACGTTTGCAGATGCTAAACAATTTGTATTTGACTTGCCTTTTGGAACAGAAATATAGCTGTCCCTTGTGCAACACGTACTCATATATATATCGCCCGAAAAAAGCACAGTAAATGTTGCACGTTCGGTGCAATCATTCTGCTTTGCAGATGTAATGCTATTTGCCTAGCGGAAAAGGTTTACTTTTGCAAAACCCTTATTGAGTAATAATTAATCATTTAGTCAGGTACCGTTCATATACCATTAGTTAGTCATTTGTAAACAGACTAAATGAAAACGGAATCAATGTGAAGTGACAATATGTGTTATTAATGTTTTTGTTTTAGACGGCATTTGTGCTGCTGTTTCTTGTTCTTTATTTAAACATTCAGCTTTGGTTGTTTTTCAAATTTCTGTGAATGTATACTATTTTGCCTCTTCAATTGAACTGTTCGTAGATCTCATGGATTTTTTAAAGTAATTTTACAGGTTGTTTCTAACGTTGTTTTTATTTTAATTTTTGTCTTGTTCTGCTTCCATTTAATATTCATGTTAATAACATCATCAGTGTTTCAAGAGGTTTAGAAGGTTTAGCAGCCTTTGCAATGACTAATATTTCATATTCCCTATTTAAATTCGTTTCACTCTTCTTTCAAACTATTTGTTCAGGTAGATTTTTACTAGTTATAACTTTGTATGTTCCATGTAGAATAACTGTGATGCCTAGAAGTATTGGTAGTGTGATGCATTGAGTTTTAAAAACAGCTGGACTCGTTATTCTTTTTCTAGGTGAATATGTTTTTTTACTTGTTTTAGTATTGGTTGGTTTGTTATTTGCATTTTTTATCGGAAGCATAAGCAAAGCATCTAGAACCATTTGCGAAGATCGTCAAGGAATGTGTGGTCTTTGTTCACCGTATATTAATTAAAGGTTTGCAAGTTCTTTTAGAAGTTAAACAATAGATGCTTCTGCAACCATTCATATCAATATAAAAAGGTATATTTATTTCACAGTCAATATTGTTATTTGTTATTGTAGGTCTGTTTTCGTGACGATTTTAACTTGCCATGTGTCATCTGAATGTCCAAAATTGAATCGTTATATATAAGTTCTACCAACCTAATAATTTGAATATAATGATAACAATCCTTCATCTTTGCACATTTTTTTTTCTCACCCTGTCTTCCTTTTTTGTCCTCTAGATTGACTATCAGCCTTTGGAATACCATCCTTTACTACGTCAGTATTAATGACAGTGTTTAATCCAAGTCTAATCAAGGCTTCGGATTTGTGCATATAGTTGTTGTATGCAACCAGACTATCCATTTTCATAACCATGCCACTCGGCAATAGAAAGAAACCGTCATCACCTACAACAGTGGTTCCCAAACTGTTTTGATCGTGACCCTAATTACCTTCTTTTGCGACCCAAAATGCAGTACCGGTGTAGGGTCGCGAGGGTCCTGGCGACCCCCATTTGGGTCGCGACTCGGAGTTTGGGAACCACTGACCTACAGCATAGTTCATTTTTACTTTTAAACCTGTTATATAGTTCTGGAACAGTATTGTATTGTTTTCATCTGTCCTAAAATTAATAACTCATTTAACTGTTCAACAGTATCTGCTGCTGTGGAGATATAACGTGCAATAGACATTCTGATCCATAAACATCTTGCGTAACTTTCAGTAGTCTAGGCAACTGAACCAAACCCTTTGATAACATATTTCTGTCGACCTAAAAAATTATAACTGCCTTGAAAATACTTAAATATAAATTTAGCCGAAAGACGTTAGAAAGGATCGATTTTACATACATGCGCTCCTTAGTAGTATATGCTGATGTTGTATGGGATAGTTGTTCGGCTGAAGACTCTTAAATTACAAAAACTACAATTAGAAGCAGGGAGAATTGTGACTGGTCTTACTAGAAGTGTTTCGTGTCACAAGATGTATGAGGCAACTGGTGGTCTACCTTGGCAGATAGACGAAAGTTTCATAAACTATGTTACTTTCATAAAATTTTATACGGTGTCAATCCATATTATCTTGATGATTTTCTACCACCAATGATGGGTGGGAAAAACATGTATATTCTTAGAAATAGGAATAATTTCAATCGAATTAGTGATAGACTCGAAATAAGTAGAAACTCATATCTACACTCTTCTATTCATGTTTGGAACTCACTCCTAGATTCAAAAAAAGGTGAAAGTAACTATTCTTCAGAAGTAAAATAGAGACTAAGACAATACAAGTGTCTGCCAATTTTTTCGTTGGTAACATGAACATATCTATTCTGCATACTAGAATTATAAATAACTGTAATGATTTACATAATGATTTATATTCTAATCATTTGAGAGATAATCCATCGTGTGCTTGTGGTGATGATATACAAAATGTAAATCATTACATATTTACTTGCAAATACTATATTGAACAGCATAGGAAATTGGTTCAAGATCTAAATCATGTATATATACCAGGGACTACAAATAATATTTGTTATACGGATCATCTGATTTTACAGCGAACGTTAATATACGCTTATTTTACTTGTTCCAAACATATATTAAAGACACGAACCGCTATACATAGTTAAGGAGTATTCCAAATTTGATTTCTCTACTCAATTAAGTACTGCCAATTTTAATTAAGAAAGACGTGATGTTCTTAATTGTTAGCCACTGAATTCATTTTGGTGTATGTCCACTTGTCCAATTTCTGCCACGATCATTAATTTATTCATCTCTCTCTCTCTCTTTCTCTCAAACCTATTTTATTTTCCCTGAATCATGTATGTTTACATATAATTGCATGAAATCATAATAATTTAGTACCTCTATCCATGTAAATTTCTTATCGATTGTAGGTGAAGGGCTTATTCTAAGTTGCGATAACTTGTAGCCCGACCCCATTTGTTAAAATTTGTAGCAATACAATATGTTTAAACTGATGTAATTGTTCGTTGGATTAAAGCTATCCTCGCCAGGCAAAGGTATTGCACACTCATCTCAGTAATTTCATGATCCGAAAATAAACGTGGAAACTGTCGAGGGATATAACTAACTCTTGAATACTTTCATACGCTGAATGACAGTAGGAATTCCCACAACAACATGTTGCCATACACACTGACCAGTTTAGTTGATTCTACACTGTGCTCTGTACCTGTTCAGAGAATCTTCAATATCAAATATTACGTATTGTTGTCAAAAATGTTTAATGGTTTGCCTGCGAAAATTTCAGTGTACTAATGTTTACTTCGATAAATATGTGTGCAATGGCCATGCCAACTGAAGTGCTAATCTCAGTCTCAAAACAAGGGTAAAGTGCTACGTTTGTTATTTTCATTTTATTTATCTTTTTCCATCTGATGTCAATTATTTAAGTATAAATTAGTAATTGGCTTTTATAGTGCAAATACAATCCTGCCACTTTTTCACATGCACAACTAATTTCTCTGTCTAACATTTTCATTTTCTGCACTGATATTCCGTTTTAATAACGTTGATTTTGCACACTCTTTGCATTTCCGATATTTTGTTTATTGTTTTTCCATTTAATCTATCAGTTTTTCTCTCTTGCATTATTAACAGTTACAACTGATTGTACGGTACACAGTGTCTGTGCTTCGCACCTTCGGTACAGGTTGTTTCTGACACGATTGGACTTCGTCCACGAGATCCAGTGGGTAGTATACCATTTATTTAACTCCTCCCCCACAAAGATGGATTTCGCGAATTTTCCGCTCATTTCTTGGAGCAGAAGACTTTATAGACGTGTGAAATTGTATATGACACACATTGTATACAGAAAAAATGCATACCTGATAATGTAGTTGCCAAGGCTGCTGTATCTTATTTGTATACAAATCAATAGAAGTGATATGGTCTCATGATTACATCAAGATTTATGTTATCTTTACTACCTTTTATTTTTTTCAAATTCTTATAGGCTAACTTTAAAACGTTTACACTGTATATGATTATGAGCTTTAAATAACTGTGGTCTGAATAAACTTCATATTTTTTCCTCTAGTCTATTTTTCATTTATTCAGTGATCTTAGTCGCGATATAACTTTCCTGTGTAATATTTTTATTTACAGGTGATGCTAATGGAAGTACTTTCTTTATTCCCAGTGGCTTTGCGAGGTAAAAAAGACGTATATGTTTTAACTCCTTTAAGCTCTAATGCGCTGTTGTTTTCTACATCTGCCACATTCTAAAAGCTCCTTATCTCTCAAAATCTCAGTTTGTATGCTCCGTCATACAGCTATATATGCACTTTTGTTCAGTCGTCTCCGATTGATAGGTGTTCTTTTGGCACATCATCTCCAGATAATAGGTGTACATTTGGTACAACATTTACTTAATTGTAAAATATTTAAGATGGTTTTCAGCTGTTAAACGATTCATTATTTCCTTTTCATTAAACAAGTACATATTTCTTTACCGTTCATCCGTTTCGCTTTTATAATCTTTTCAACTTGCCATATTTTAATTTTGTTGCTAAACTTAGATAGATTGCCTTTGCTAAGATTCCTTGTGTTTTGAAATTCGCACTGCTTCACTGATGTTAAATATATCAGTTGCCAATTAGCAAAACAGATTTGTCCATATTTGTAATATAATTTCCTTTTTCCTTCCTTCGACCAGAGTCATGTTTATTGAACTGTGATGAGTGCTATTGGATCCTTCAATTAGTGGAGTAGAAACGTCATCCCATTTTCTGTTTAATTTTGTGTGAAATACGTCCACATTCTAGTCTTAAAGGTTGTGAAGTTACATGTGCATTTTTGTTTCAGCAAGTTGAAATCATGTTATCTTTTTTAAGCTAATGCTTTACTTACTTTCTCGTTGTAAAACTTATTTCCTTCATTAAACTGTATCTTTTCAGGTTTTAGCTCTTTAAAACAAGACATCATAAGAAGACCTTTAGTGAAAACCCCATGTTGATATGACATGAATTCAAAACAGCGATAATAATATTTTCAAGATGGCTGATGTGGCAGCCATACTGAATGTCTGAGCGGCACCACTTTCATTTAGGACCAACTAGATATCGTAAGATGTCTTCTGATCAAAACACCATGTCGACATAACGTTTTGTTCAGGATGATTAGATGTAACAACATTTTCAAGATAGTTGCCGTGGCGGTTATATTGAATGTGCGAGACGCACCATTTCATTTAGAATCAACTAGACACCATGCAAAGTCTTTTAGTGAAAGCTCTATGTTCATATGACCAAGCGTTCAGAAGGAGTAGCGATAGCAAGATTTTCAAGATGTTTCCTGTGGCAGACGTATTGGATGCACCATTTTCATTTAGGACCATTAAGGCATTGGGATGAATGTGTGTATACAGTTTCATGGCAATCGTCCAGGTAGTTGAGGAGGGGTAACGCCACCAAACCTGTACTACCGGACGACGGACATCAGGCCATCCCATAAGCTCTTCTCGGTAGAACTCTCACATCAATTTTGCATTTTTGTTTTGTCGTATCCATACTTGAGTGGCTGGTCTAAATAATTACTACCCTCTAGAGATCTCACATCCATACTACTTCTATTTTTCCAGCTCGATTTTCCCATGCGCTTTTGATTACTCTCAGCGCCGCTTGATTACTCCATTTGCTTACCCCTGCTCTCCCTTTCACACTCGCTCTCCATTTCTCTAACTCGCTCTAGTTTACTCTTTCTCAAGCACCCTCTCGATTACTCCAGCTCGTCTTCTTCTGCTTCCTCTCAATTACTATATCTAGCTCTCCAGTACTTCCGCTCACTCTAGATTTCTCTCGCTCCAACTCGATTATCCCAACTCGATCTCGATTTTTCCAGCTCGCTCTATATCACTCGCCCTCGACTACTGCTTCACGATTTCGAATACATTTCACATAAGTTTTGAACAATTTGGCGTTTCCTACTTTTCCAAGAAGATTTTGTAATCATTGCTAGCATCCTGGCGTCCTTACCAAGGACGAAGCCGTGTTTAAGTCATGCGATTTAAAGTAGTTCCAATACGGACATAACAGTATAATATCGGATGTGTTACAAATACTTATGTTACTGTCCGAAAACGTGAATGTCTGTGAGTGTGTGTGTGTGTGTGTGTGTGTGTGTGTGTGTGTGTGTGTGTGTGTGAGAGAGAGAGAGAGAGAGAGAGGGACAGACAGACAGATAGACAGAGAAACAGAGATATTACTACCATTATATGCTTTGAGTGTACCATCTTTTGGATTCATCTTTATAATTTCAAGTTCTTGTATCCAGTATGATTCAGTTTCGCTTGGACTTAAAAATGTGGAACTAAGTACACTCTTTCGGCTTGCCAACTTCATGTTGATCTTGTTACAGGCATCTAAACTGTCCAACCATATGTACGACTCATTTGTTATTGAAAATGAGCTGAACACTGAAACGGGAGATTAATCTGATGTTATTCAAACGACGAAATTCGACGAAAAACATAAAAATAATAATTTGGAAACATATGTAAATTCCTTCATAACAAAGGTGTTATAGGTGCAAAAATCACGAACACAAGGAAGCAAGCGAGTCCTAAGGTAAGAAAGAAAGAAGGAGGAAGAAAGGAAAGAAGTAGGTAAATACAGTCAAACCTGCCGTAGTTGTCCCCTCCATATAAAGGACACCTACTTTTACAAAAATAACATTTATGAACCCGTTTTCTTAAATCTACTTATATATTTAAACTGGAGATTACCAGGGGACTCCTAGATCGGGTGTGTGGTAGGGGATTAATTTTCTCTCATAGCACGAGGGGATGGGGAGGGGATTGAGTGAGACCCCTTTCTCGGTGATTTACTAGTGATTTACCTCTGTCTTATGTACACCTGTCCACAGAGAATACAATTGTGGTCTCACTGAAAGTATATTAATATCTAAGTAAGTAGTCAAGGGCTAGATAAGCAATAAATTAAACACGTTCTTTTGCTAGATGCAATGGAAGAAAAAGATGTCATTTATATAATTGTGCACAATGTTTTGAGAGGATATGCTAGTGAATATGGGATTGAACAATTTGGAGATGAGGGTAAACAGGTAGGTAGATAGGTAGGTAGGTAGACGGTAGAACACAGTATGTGGGAAACAAGCAAGCAAACTGTCCAGGAAGTGATCAAGCAGACATGAAATAATATTCAGCAAGTTTAAACATAGATAAAGGAAGAAATATAATTATGTGTGTAGGTTGCTTAGTTGATGGGTTGGTTAGTAGGTTGTTTGAATAGAATAAATCAGGAACAAAGAAATGTTAACTTCAATACACTTTGCAGAAAGCTACTCTTCAATTTTGGAGAACAATCTTAATTAGCTCAGGTATTGGTATGTAGGACTATATAAGTTATGTCGTATTGTACATGTATTTAACGCACAGCTTAAAATTCACCAACAAAGAATAGTTCCTAGTGCCTTGGATTATAGGTACGATAAATTTGAACCCAGTATTTAAAATAGACGACATCTCTTTCTATGAAAGAGTTTTAAATAAACTTTCATCAACCTAAAGCTGAAAATCTAGTGAACCATTGTGTTTCTTGAAATACATTATTATCACTAACCACGTAAGTGGGTTGTAAGTATGGAACTGACAAACGTCGCACATTTGGTACATTAGTGCTTGGCCAGTTTACAGTAACGTTGTTGAATATGATTAAAACTGACCCCAAAAGTTGTAAGTACCGGCAAATGTCAACATAAACAACAAGTTACAAAAACGTAGTGATTTAGACAGAATAAGAGCATGTTTCAATACGATACAGTGACTAACTTTAAAAACTGAAATAAACGACATCTTCTTTACAGTGGCGTAATGAGGCAAAGTGTCGCCCAGGGCCAACTACCAAAATTACGCCGCCACTCCATTCGTATTATTTATGATATATACGATACTATTACCAAATTGCCGCCCCCTAGAAAGTGCCGCCTGGGGCCACCGCCCCCTTTGCACCCCCCCCCCCTCGCTACGCCACTGCCCCTTTGTAACACTTAGCTGCAAATTTATACGGGAGTAAATCTTGAAGAAATGGTCACCATATTTAAGATGGAGTCTCGTTATAAAATGAACCATTTGCAGAATACAAAGTAGTATGAAACGTTAAAATTAGCAACTCTCGTTTGAAAATCTCATCAAACTAAAATAATTATAGTGAATAAATTAGGTAACAAGTTCATGGATACAAATATACTCTTTTTTCACAAAACTACAAATCGTGTATATCTATGCATCTATCTCTACCAATCCTTGTGTGTTCTTTAGGGTAGGTAGAGATATATATGATACGAGTGACAAGAAAAGATACCTTTGGGTGTATGACTTCATATCGAGGTAACGTCATGATAAAGATGGGCAATGTTTCACCGTTCCATTAAAACATTCCAAAGCCTCAAATCAGGCCCAAAACAGGCTTTCGTACTTTGGGAATATTTTTAAAACTATTTTGCGAAAACATTTCAAATTTTGTTCTATTCAGATCAATTTGAGTTATTATGTGTTTTTCAATGAAAATGTTAAACAATATTGTTCAAACAGCTAAGACAGCGTTAAACCCTTGGGTGGGCAATATTCTCCGTTCCATCTCCCTTTTCACAGCACAATTAAAGTCTCCATTTTCTTGCTCTTGCTGTTTCAAAGAAAAAACGTAACTCCCTTTTGTTATATACAGAGAATACAAATTATTCCGAAAGTATAGTAATGTTGCTGTCGTGTAACAAAACCAATAGTTCAATCGAGATGCAAACCAGAAGGAAACTATAACCAAACGTTTGCATGGCATTACATTTGCAATACTATCACTTTTTCTCCCGAATCAAACGACCTGGGTTTCCATTACTCATTTATAGATACGTTATTACGTGCAGTTGTTTTTATGAAGCAATGCAGCGACAATAAGTTGTCATTTAAAATTTAATGTAAATTGTAAAGTTTATCTACTGTAAACCTAAGACTGAGAATCAAATTCCTTTTTTAAATCATATATAAAATGTACAAACTGGATATACCTAAATCTTACATATAAGTTAAATTTTCTAACTTTGTGACTAGGTGCACTCCACATTTTTGAATTAAAAGGCAAGATATTTATCATCAGTCAAAATTGTACTCTTTCGAGTTGAGCTGATATTGAGTTTTGGGGAAAAAAAGAAAGAAATATACTACTTTGAAAATAAAATGGGGCGTATCTTTCTATGCTAGCCCTCTACGTATATTTAACTTAACGAGGAGTATTCCTGTCTTTTTAAAATCTCAGGAGCGGCAGTGGCTCAATGGTTGGTGTGCTTGACTCGCGACCTAACAGGTGCGGGTACGATTTCGACCATCAGATAAGCCTGAGTCCGCTACAGTAGTGTCTTATTGGGCAAGGCACTTTACTCCAAATAACCTACATGAATTGATGTACCTTAAAACTCCATACCAAACCACATTTTTAATTTCTCTTATGACTACCTAACATTCATTTCCTTCACCAAAAATGTGTTGCTCTTTGTGAAACAACTAACATGAGGAAGAAAGAAAATTGAAAGATATAAGTCGATCGCTGGTCATATTGGTTTTCAATTTTTAAATTTGAAATAGCATTCAAATGAAGAGAGAGAGAGAGAGAGAGAGAGAGAGAGAGAGAGAGAGAGAGAGAGAGAGAGAGAGAGAGATATCGAAAATGTATGCTATCAATTTCTGGTTTCGCCCCCTAGGACCCCACTAGGAGTTCCATCTCATAGGCACATTGCCTACTTGGTTAGGCGATCCCACCCACTCTAGTCCAAACGATATTTCTGGATCTGCCCCTGAGGGTAGAGTTGAGGCATACACAACGAAACCTTTATTTACTGGTCTATTTGCCATTTCATAGTATGCTACAAATATGATAAATTACGGTATTCGCAGAATCTCTAGTGAGTCACTGAATTTGATTTGTGGGCACTTATCAGACTCTCTCTCTCTCTCTCTCTCTCTCTCTCTCTCTCTCTCTTTCTACATATATATATATATGTATATATATATATATATATGTGTGTGTGAGAGAGAGAGAGTCTCTCTCTCTCTATATATATATATATGTGTGTGTGTGTGTTTGTGTGTATGTGTGTGTGTGTGAGAGAGAGAGAGAGAGAGAGAGAGAGAGAGAGAGAGAGAGAGAGAGAGAGAGAGAGAGAGAGAGAGGGAGATAAATATATAGAGAGAAGAATGTTTGCTGCTTGAGAAAGTTAGCGGATGTTCTAGAGAGGATTATCTACTTATTAAAAACTAGTCTGAGTTGCCATTGCTAACATTTGATGATTGCACTCGCTCAATGAATTGCATCGGTTTCTAAGTTTCTCAGTTTACGAACTCATGAACTATATATATGTTTTGTCATGTCGTGAATCACCTATTTGCGTAAATATGCTCATCTTGCAAACTTGTGATTTTAAGGGCATAACAAAATAGTATATCTCTGTCTCCCATATCACAACTTTCTCAGTTATAGAACAAACTCTCTACTCCATTCCCTCTCGCCCCACTCCCAAAGCATCGTGACATCGTTAATTACACAAGTGCATTCAAGTACTTAGAAGGGTTTAATTGTTCAACAGTCATAAAATATGTGCAGTTCGTGTGCTAAGAACACGCGACACTCAACATGAGTGCAAACCTTAATCTCCATGACAAATATATACTCGATGGCGTGTTAACTAAACTTGTCATGCAGAGTGTTATGGCATAATGAGTACAGTTTGGGGTGGATACAAAGCCGCATTGTTTCCAAGAAAGGAAGAATCTATATAACAGAAATGGGGTGCTCTTTTGTTTGAAAGACACAAAATTGCGGTCATAAATATTGATATTTCTGCTTTAAATATTTATTGTTGTCAATGGAAGATGTTTTAGAGTAATACCGTAAATCAAACGGATATAGAATTGCTTCATGCTAAAACCAACGAACCTTCAACCCCTGTCCGTTATGATAGGTTTACTCCGTAAAATGCCATCATATAGTGCGCCTATGTACAAGAGGCGGGTTTTATTTGTCAAAGGGGTCAAAGGGTAAGCAAAACAGTTATCGTTTGTATCCATATATGTCTTCCTGTGTATCTTCGACACACTAAATGCATGCTCCAACACACCACTACTCGACTTGATTAGCACGAAATGCATGCTCAAATACACCACTACTCGACTTGATTAGCTGATTTTTTTCTGTGTGGCTGTCATAATGGTATGCACATGCTTCAACACATCTTGACTCTTTGTTAAAAATAACCTTGTAGATTTTACCTGTACCTAAATCGACGTAATAACCTCTTGCATATGAATGACTTAGCCATCAAATCATGGTGGAATAATAACACTAGTGTGTCATTAGTGTTCTGCGCCTTGCAACCTCAATGCTAGCGTCAAACAGTCCAGAGTACTGGGACCTTTTTAAGGAAAATATCTGATGCATTCTCTATAGCAACAATTTCGTAAACCTTATTGCTCAAACGTCCATTTTCTTCTTGTTTCGTTTTTTCACTATCTTTTTTTGAATGTCTTTACTGGCATGAATTCTTTCGCTTCTCCTTCAGTGTCTTCTATTTGTTCAATATATTGATGGGTATGGGTTCTTCTTCTTTTGTTTCTGAAGAAAGCTCTTGTTCCTCTTTCTCCTTGTTCTCTTTTTTTCGTGGGACACTCTGAAGACCAATGCCCTTTTTCTTGACATTGATAACAGGTATCTTTATTTTTGTCTCTCTTTTCTCCTGTCTTAGAGGTTCATTTTTTACATTATGGACATTTTGGAGCCTAGTGTCCGTTATTGTTACAGACATAGCAAGTATCTTGACTTCAATCTCGAGCGGAGTAGCCCGTAGTCTTACTAAATGTATACTTTGAATGACTCTTTGTGACTTTTCCATTTTCACAGACTGAAAGCTGAAAGAATATATTCTCTTAGGGTGAGAAGCTTTATATATATGTAAAGAATGTGTACCCTAATCAAATCAAATTTTGAATCAAGGTGAAACAATCACACCTTGTTTAGGAGAAACCAGAAGAAGCCAAGAGACGACGACTACGACTTTCAGTGTTGTCTCAGACACTAAGTGAAGTGTTAGCGCACGTGCATGCCAGAGATTTTGAAAATGACATGAGTGAGTCTAAACCAATACGATCTACCTCTACCACAAATCCAAGAGAGTCAAGATCAGCCAAGAAAGAAGGTCGTTCGGTAGCTCCCGAAGATTATTTTCACATTCGAGGGACCCAAAAAGTAAGTTCCAAAAATTTAGAACGACAGCTTACACGTGCACAGTGAAATTTAAAGAGTTCAAGTAGCAAGTGCCACCAGAGAAAACATCGGGTTTCATTACAGATTTATGGGACTTATTGTTGGAAACATTGAAAAGACAATTCCAAGCTAAAGATGATGATCGCTTGAGACTATCCTTTATAGACGACAGTTTGCAGTCTCCTGTTTGGATCGAGTTTAGTACACTGGCAGTATTAGCGTCTTCAAAAGTTATTGACAAAATTCAGCACGTTCAACAATTTAATGACGAGTTTGATATGACGGATGGATAAGCCACTCTTCACAGAACACATGTTTCACCTCCTAGAGGTAGCGGACGACGCAAAGTTTTATTGGCGGACGAACTTCGCAGTACCAAAACAAATATAGTTCAGATTAACAATCATCAGGAGCAACTGTGCTTAGCCCGTGCCATCGTAGTGGTTCAAACCTATGCCGAGAAGAACGATACAGTGGAATGTAAAACGATCATGGCATAGTGTTAGACAGACCGACAAAGCTAAACAACGAAGAGAAGCAGAGATTCTTTTGCAGCAAGCAGGCATTTCTAAAGAGACTGTGTGTGGAGTTCCTGAAATGCAGCTACTTCAAGACGTGTTGGCATCTCGTTATACATTGAAAGTATATCATCAAGTCGTTCGCGGAGCTCTCGTTTTTCGAGGTCAGAATTTCTAAGACGGAAAATACATTCACGTGTATCATCATCAAGATCACTTTGATGCCATTACAACTATCACAGGATTTCTTGGATGCAGTTACTATTGCGAGAAATGCGACCATGGATTTACCAGTCTGGAGCAACATATTTATTGCGGAGAGAGATGTCGTGTGTGTTTAGGTTCCAGACCTTGTATTTTTGAAGGAAGTAACGAATTCATTGCGCTACTTGCAAGTGAACCTTTTTCAGTTCAACCTGTTACGAACAACATTGCATAAAACAATTACAAGAACAAAAAGGTGCTTGCGAATTATTGAAAGCGTGCTCCACTTGTGGACATCTTGTTCGAGCGAATAAGCACAAGTTTGTCCAGGAAAGAGAAGATGCCGTATTTGTGACCAAGTTGTCGACTTCTGTCATCAGACGTACATTCAAAAATATGACAACGAACTCGAGGAAGTATTAAAGGAGGATCAGAACAAGAATAATAAGAAGCAACATGTCGATTTTATCTTTTTTATACTTTGAAAGTTCACAAGAGACTAGAATTTACATCCCTAATTTTTGTGTAGCTTATTGTGATTGTGACAAGTAGATACAAGATCCTATATTTTTAATTGTCCAAATTGCAGTAAGATTCCAGGACGACGAGAAAAGATCTTTCGTGGGTCTGTACTCTTGCTGATTTTTGTAAATGGATTTTAGACCCCATCGACGACACTTGGAGCAAAGAGGAAAGTCAGCGTTACCGGAACTGTCAACGATATACTACAGTCATAGCTCACAATTCCTCAGTATGCGACGGACAATTTCTTTTGAAATATTATTCAGAACAAAAAACAAAATTTCCAACAGTCACCATGAGCGAAGGCCAAAGTCAATTACATTAAAGTGGGAAACATATATTGTAAAGATTCCATGAGTCATTTGGCCATGCCTTTGAGTAGAATACCTAAAATGTTTGGAATGACAGAAATGCTAATAGCTATTTTCCACACTTTTTCCATACGGAAGCTAATCAACGCGTTCTGCTCCCGCATTTGCCTGACGTTCGCTACTACGACCCCGACGGTATGCACACATGACAAAGAGAAGCATTCTCAATTCGATAAGGAATATTTTCCAAATCAGTTTTTACGTAAATGAATGTATCTTGTCATACTCTGCAACTGTAATATGGTAAAAGAATGTGGATCTCAATAGTTTGAAAACAATTACCCTACCAGGTTCCATGAGCTATAAGTGCCATGCCTAGAGATAAAATAAAATGTCAGATGTATATAATCTGCACCCTTAGTACCATCGCTAATCCAAGTTTTAAGTATCTAGCTGTTTATAGTGTTAATGGAAACAAATATCACATTTCTATGAAAAATGTGGTATAATAAGATACAACAACGTTCAAAGGAGATCAAGAACATGGATATTTTGCAAACACTGAATATAGTTTGTGTTCCTAACTTCAGTCCAGAAACGTATAAATCTCTGTTCAGGCCCAGGACTTGTTATAAGTCTCTGTTCAAGCCCAGGACTTGTTACCTCCAGTTGTATACACACAATGATATATTGGTCTGTTTTAAACATGAATAAATATTGCTTATCCCTGAAGTGATTTAAAAGTCAGACACAAGTGCATCCAATGAAATCTTTTCTCTTGAACTGAATAATAATTGCAGAGTTGTGAGTTGATGAATATATCACACTGAGTTCATTCAGAAGTCTTTAATGTTGTTACTACATTAGCCCCCGAGGAACATTCTCTGAGAAGTCTACTTAAACCATCCATTCAAAAAACCTAATATGAAATGAAAGACAAAATAATGATCTTGATGGATGATACACTTAGTAGATAAACCATTGTATACAATAGTTTGGTTGCAGCTGCATGCATTTCACCATTAATAGATAAACTTTTGTACGCAATAGTTTGGTTACTGCTGCATGCATTTCACACTGAGTAGATAGACCTTGGTACACACTAGTTTGGTTTCAGCTGTATGCATTTCACACTTAGTAGGTACGCCTTTGTACAGAATAGTTTGGTTACAGCTGCATACTTATCAAACTTAGTAGATATCAATATCATTAAATTTACTTTCTGTTTTCTATCATGTTCTTACAGTTTGTGAATGAGAATGGAGTATTGATAGGAATTTTTATTTTGTAAGAACCTGTACACTATGATAATTTAGATATTTAGGATCAGATTAAATAAGGTCAGGCTGCATTCACTGCATGCACACAAATTCTCATCTTCTTATTGATGCGCACAATTAGGTGATGTAAAGACTAAATAAATAAATTAAGTGGACAAAATTCATACTATCCTGGAACTAAGATAATCTTAAATTTGCATACAAGTAAAATATTTTGTTCTTATTTTCCGCAACTATACATGATTTCTTCCCGTGTTAAACATACACATTGGGAAGTTTACAATAATTGAATCCCGTGTTAAGTTGACACATTAGGGAAGTTTGCAATGATTTAATCACGTGCTAAGTAGACACATTAGGGAAGTTTAAATGATTTAATCCCGTGTTTGTTTCAAGCAGGGATACACCTGTTACCGTAAGTGCCAGTAGACCGTACTACCCGTGATTGTTGACCCAGAGTGTAACTTTTGTGAAATCATCAGGAACAAAGTTATGTACGAAAATGCAATTAAATAAAATCATTAAAATAACATTGAATCTTATATCTGAAAATGTAAATTGTTCTACATATAAAATATCTGATCCTGGACATTTGCCCTCCTTTTGTTTAGCTATGGCACGTTGGATCTCAGATAATGATATTAGTTCTGTAAGCCTAGAAGGGGCCTTGCATGCTGAAAAAACATACTCCTTATTCGAATCGTTTTTAACACTACTGAGCAAGGCCTCAAAATGATTTTTCCACATGTTGCATATGTTATTTTGGCCATGGTTCCCATCAATGCAAAATTATAGCCTATTGGAAGTTGTAGTAGTATTTTGTTTAACCTGCTTCCAGAATTCACGTTGGTCTAAATTTTCAAATTTATTTGCAAGCGTGTCTGCTCTATATTTTAATTCTTCCTTCTTACATAGTCTAAGGGCATACTTAAATTGAGCTCTAGTTTGGCTCATATGGTTACTGAGAGGCCCATGACGAGGTTTACCGTTATCACGCCACATAAGGTAAACATTTAGTGCATAGTCGTGCAGTTCTTTGACTCAGTATGGTTAATGAGAAGCCCATGACGAGGTTTACCGTTATCAAGCCACATAAGGGAAGTATTTCGTGCATAGTCGTGCAGTTCTTTGACACAGTCATTCCAGCCTGGTATAACCCCTATGACCAGGTTTGGATTTTTTCGCCAAGTATTTACCAGAGTTGGACAAAATTGTTACTATATCTGTGTAAAATTCATTAATCTGTTTCATATGCACAGGATTACTACAGCCATTATTACAGACCGCTACACAATATGGGATCTCTATATTGCTTAATAAGAATGCAGATGTTTGAGTATAATTCAGTTTATCGTCGGCAGTGAGGTCTGACTTATATCTCACTTTATAATCTTGAATAGACAAATTGAACTATTTTCTAAAGAAAATGGTAAAGAAATTCCTGAATTCATAATTCTTGTCAAGACATACTAAGTATTACTCCAGTTGTGGCAAAGGGAGCCTGACAAATTACCATAGTCCCACTAAATTTGAAGAACCGAGCCACCGATATTTTAACAATAACCCATGGCTTAAGAAAACGCATTAGAGTAACAACAATGGAATCAAGTTTTGTTTTGATCCACATGAACTTGCAAATAAATTCAAAACTATGCAGCTATGTGAGAAATTAATATGTACACTAGGAGCATTTGTAAGAATGAAATCTTGGTAAACATTTGATGCCTCCCGATTATGCAAATGGGAACGTGATATTTTTCAGCATTACATTCTTCGAATATGCATATTTGTTTATTATATTTACATGAATGTTCACCATGGATTTTCCCTTTTATTCTGTCCAAGGCATTATAGGTTCTTTATATATTTCTTCATTTATCGACATTTAGATGAAATACTGTGCATTTGTTATAAGTTCAGATGTACCAAGACCATCTTTCCTATGGTAGACTGTAACTTGGAAACAAGATATAAAGAAATCAGAACAGGTTATGTTATATTTTATGAAAATATTTGCATATAAATATAATGACTGGACATTTGAGTGCAAGTGACCTTTCTAGAACCGGTCGAATCACAACTGTTTATTTTGTCATTCTATGCAAAAGCCAAGAGGCTGAACTCCATAAACATTTTATTTTCTCTTTGGGTGTTAATGCCTCTTTCCATTTGAATACAAGTAACATTCTTCAGTTGTTAGCAAATCTCCAGGAGACATCAGAGGCAAAATAATGATTTTGTTAGTGAGTGGTTAAAATAGGATGCAATGACAGCTGACTGAGTTAGTTAGTGTAGTGATACCTGTAAAAGTGTTAAAGCATCAGGTTAAGGTTTGACTTGGTGTTTTACGGAACAGCAACACAAAGGACACGCCATGGTAGTCGAGCCAGGTTGATCTGATGGTAGAATTCGAACCCTCACCCGTTCGGTCACGTGTCACTCACGCTAACGACTGAGCCACCGCGGCTCCTCTAACATCATGTTAACCACATTCACTATAACCTACTTATATATTATAATTTTATGAATGTAATTTTCCATTATACGCATTAATGTGTCTTTACTTACTTTCTTACACTATCAATATTTAATGGCATATGTAGTTGTCACTGTCAGCTGTGTGGATCCATGGGACTATGTTGGGGGAGGGAATATCTAGGTTCCAAATGGGGTAGTTAAAACAAGCAAAATCACTGTGAAATGAAATAGCTTGACTTATGGGCTGGAAACATAGTACTGAATGCATGTCTCTAGATCCCCAGTGAATCTGTATTTAAATATCATGACTAGCACATGTTCTGTAACAAAACAACAGCAACAACAAATACTAAAAGTATCAGATGATGTCGCATTCATTTCATTGTCCATGAGCATTAAGTCAATTCACGTATTGTGTGAACTCTTTCCTTTTTCTGACAAACCTGGGAAACCAGAGATGTGGATGAAAACTTTATGTAATCAATTCATGTATGCCAATAAATAAAAATGCTAATATTTGAATTAAGGAAAAACATCAGATAGTTAGACTTTAAAAATTGCCTTTGTATCTCTAACTTATACAAACAGAAGGTTAGCCATACAAGCATGTTTATGTGTTAATGGGGTTCGTCACATTGCTTATGCTATAGCTAAGGGTAGATAAGGGTTAACCATGCATGCATAACTGACTCTATTGGCAAGGGTTGTAGAGATAAACAAGGCAAAACATTTAAAAGTCAAATATGTATGATTATTTCAAAATCATTAGAAGGTGTTTTAAAAGTTTGATGGGTCTACATAATACTTTGCATCATAGTATCTCATTCATTCAGAAGTGTTCTTTTAGTATCACTACACTAGTTGCATCCTGTTGTTGTCCACAAGATTAGTCAATACTGTTTTCTTTCTATAACTTTTTCTGCATATTTCCTAACCAGCGAAGAATGTTACTGGCATTACATAGAAAACAACATTAAAATCTAAGCAGAAAATAAGTAAGATAGTCTTGGTGCATATTTACATATAATTAATGCACAAGATTACATTAAAAAAATTAAGAAAATATACAATGAACCTAATTAGTGTAGTAATACCTTGCATAACATAAAGGGGAAATTCCATGGTGAGTACACATTTTTATAAGTATGCATCCTAGATGCATTTGTATTTAATTATTGTATGCCTCTAAGTGAAATAAGTAAACACCTTAATTACAGCTTTTTAAAAAACAATTAGAATAATAATCATATACTTTAATGTTTTACAATGTATTTCTTTTCAAGTTTAGTTCAATCTTATTTGAAGGATTAATTGTACAATACAGGAATATCAAACCTTGATAGAAGTACACAGAAATGTCTAAAGATTCAAGGTATCTTGTGAGCTTTGCAGGCTGTTTGCTAAAATAGACTTTACTATATCTGAACATTTTGTAGGGATAGTCATATTGAATAACAGTACATAGAATGTATTTTGAATCTAGTGCACGGTAAAATGTTTCAGCGAGAATTCTTTCGTTTGTAATATTTTATTTGCTGCAGCAAAATTAGGCGACATTTTAAATCTGGTGTGAACATCGTTTGTTCCCTAAGATACCACACACTCTTATTTGTGTATTGAAACATTACAAAGAATAGCCATTTAAACGATACTAAATTACATATGCTCATAATCAATATAAAATGTACAATTTACAAATACTTTGCGCATTTTGTAATAATTCTTGAAAGTAAATTTAGATAAAGTTGCAGAGAGATGATCTACATGTATTTTACGCGTGTAGCTAGCCATTTTGACTGTGTTTCAATCAGTAGACATAAGAATTGTGCATATGACTATCTCATTCACGTAGCGATGTACGGCAATTCCTACTGATAGCTTAAGGTAGAAGGATACTACTGAACAAACGATCGGTTTACCCTCAGTTTTGCGACATTGGAAAAATGAGCAAATTGTCAAGTTTTACCTTAAAGCTGTATTCTTTCTGTTAAAAAATATACATCTTAAATTATGATCATGGCAAATTCTGACTGTTTGGTTTCTTGGTTTCCCTAATGAGGAGCAGTGCAAATATTTTGTAAAACGTTACATTAGTGTCAAGAATAAAAAGGAAGGAGCTTCAGGAAAGGGTAGTGGGGTGGGGTGGCAGAAGAGATTCTGTAAATATCCTAAGGTGATTTCCAGCACGTTTATTGTCCTGCACGCGTATGTCAATGTTAACAAACCAGCCAAAAGTATGGCCGGTACATACATCTACACAGCCCACTCAATAGTAATTCGATGGTTAGCAAATCCAATTCTAGGACACGTGCTCCCACTGTTCCAGTGTCACTACTATACGATTTGCGCCCGACCTAATACATGTTCTACCTCAAAAGTGTGGGAGGACAATAATCCGAGCACAGTGCATGTTTACAAACTGTGGAATGTGAGTCGCGTTGTCAAAATCTCTTTGTCACTAATTGTAATCAATTAATCAATACTACATTCAGTCCACAACACACGGTGTTTCACAAAAGCTAAACACGCTGAACTGGATGGTCTGGGTGGATTTTTCATGACACGACAATCCTTTCTTTTACGCGTTTGCTTATGCGGACATGTACACTCATGCTTACGCGTGTTTGTGTATGTTAATGAGCACGGTTAAACTTCATTTCCACTGCAAACACCGCTTGAGATAGGAAGGTAAAGGTCAGCCGATGAAACTAATGAGAAGTTTGTTTAGTTTTTTTGGTCTGTAAAGATAAAGTCTGATAAATTAATACGCGGAGAAAGATACCATAAAAAGCATGCAAAGTAATTCTGCATGACAAGAGCCGAGTGTTGTTTGTTTACAGTCGTTTATGAAAAGGCAAGTACACTGTAATTTGGAAAGCTTCGATTATTCATTCGGTGGTGAAGAATTAGGACTGATAATATAATCACTAATATAGGAACAGATGCGAAAGGCCGATTGTGTATCACCCTCCGGACAATTATTTTCATTGTTTAAGCACTGTCTACATAAATCTATCTTACCGTACGGGTAGATAAATTCAAGCGCTTTCTTTGGAGACGTCATTCATTTAACATCATATAAGAACATTGTAACACGTGATTTTTATACATATAATACTTCGTATTATACACTGCTTTCGCAGTAAAATGTTATCGGTTGTGATGGGCGACAAAAATGATCTTCCTTATCAGTGTGGGCATAATCGAGAAATTTTAACCTTGTGGATTAACATGTTTACTAGGGGCTTGGTAAGCCGACAAGGCTTGGTTCAAAAATCCTGTCCATCCGGTTAGATTTACCTGTCATGTCCATATACATGAGGAATATTTTACTAGTCTCGTTGGGATTAGCAGAACGAGACTGTACGCTAATTACTCATAATTGCTCAAAATATTTGATGAAGTTTTGGGCTCTTTTAACTTGTATCATAACGCCTTGACATACTTAGAGCCTCTACCATGATTCTCCTATCAAATCCCAACGCAATTTATTACATACCCCCCCCCCCCCACACACACACACACAAACACACTTTTTTCTGCACCGTGGACCAGGGGTCACAACCTAGATTCAATTACATATATTATGGATGCATGTATAAAATTTGCCCCAAAGCATACTATAAATATCATGGTAATTGTATGTGTAAAATTTGCCCCAAAACATACTATAAACATCATTATAATTGCAATTTTTTAATATTAGAATATTTAATCATTTCCCAAGGACCCCCTGAAGTGCAGTCCAGTAACTACTCCCCTGTGGCAGATGAGTATCACATGAGTAATCCATATACCAAAATTAATTATTTTCCACCTAGCGATTTAGGAAAATATGCATTTCGGACAGACTTAAGGTGTTCCAATACCTACTCCCCGGAATAAATCAAGGGAGGGGGAGGGATAATTCAGTTTTTAGAAACTCTTGTTCTGTTAAGTGAATCTTCACAGGAAAATGAAACAAGTTATAATAAAAGTAGCGAACATGTTTTTGCCCTCAGAATCGACGTAATTAGACATACATAATTACCTACATACAACATGTATGCATGCATACAGTCAGACAGACCAATAAGCAAATAGGTAGAAATATATATAGATATCCAGAGAAAGAGAGAAATATATAGATGGATTGATGGATGGATACATATATAGGTAGATACATACTTACATAAATGGACGGACGGAAAGACAAACAGTCAGATACATAGATAGATACACATGGCTAGACAATCGTACATAATGGTAGATGGGAAGTGAGGACATATTACTAAGTAGACAAAGCTGTCATGGAGGGTACCTTATTGTGCAAATTTGCCTGCAGATGAAGCATAAACATAAATAAGGGTGATATCATGGTAAGATTGTCAGCTTCAACCACAGATCTAATGCCTAAAAAAGATCTTGGTATAAAGTATTCTTTTCATATGATTACTAGCTATTGTACCTTTGCGGAGTTCCGTCGCTTACTATGATTTTACCAACCAAAAGCTCTTTCAATGCCATGTCATTAAGTCATTGTATATTCCATGGTCATAACAAAGGAAAAATATGAATACTTACCAGGTGTGATGAAACTACATAAAGATCCAACGAAAAGAACGGCCCACATTTCTCTCAAGTTAAGAACTGAGGGAATGACTACTGCTGCACCAGATAACGCGGATGTTGTCAAGCGTATATATATCGGGCGCAATGTCGTTTGGGACATAGACATAAGAGCCCCTTCGTCACAACACCGGAGGAGTGGCAATGAATACCACTTATTTCCATACACAGGCGCTGTAACTTACTTGTATAATGAAGCAAGTCGATTGACATACCGTATATTTCTTCCGCATGTAAAGACCGGGCTTATGTTGGAACTTCTCCGAATGTCCGTCTCTTTTACAATCGTGTATGTCATGAAATAGCCTGTAATGTATTTGTTCTTCAACATTACTTCCAAGTATGTCTCCAGATGTGAAAAAGTCATCAGATAGCATCAACGCCATCATCATCATCATCATCATCTATATTTACAGAGGAGATCAAGTCTTTAAATCTATATACCATGCTGTCCGCAGACATATACACATTATCGAGGCACAAGAAACTATCTATCTAGATTTTTGGGGCCTTGCAGCACCTGCTTTGAATTGAAGTTTTAATATTTTTTTAAAAATTTTGTTTGTTATTTATTTATTTTTCTTCCAGAAAATCATTGTGTTCTTATTGGGGTGAAGATTTGTCTTTATATTCTTGCTTGTGATATTCAAATCTATTTAAATTTTAATCCTGTTTAAAGAAAATATATTTTTAGGAGTGTAAATAAAGCTGACATATCAGCTATATCTTTCAACCCAATCGATCTTTTGCAACCCAATATTAAATTCCTGATTAAAAATCAATCTCAAAGTATATATATATATATATATATATATATATATATATATATATATATATATATATATATATTAATCATTCCCATTTTTACTATTTCGATACCTGCTTCTATTTCACTTCATCTAGGCAATACTGCTGCTGCTACCGCTACTATTGCTGCTGCTGCTGCTGGTGTAACTACTACTTCTAATATTAATAATAATAATGACATCTCACAAATGTAGGTATGTTCTGGGAAAAAAGGCAATTATTCGCGAAGTGAGACAATTTACGTGCATAGTGACAAGCATTTTTGTATAAATATCTATTTTCCAAACGTATACAGAAAATCAATTTATAACATTTAGATCATGGTACAAATCACAGACTGACACATAAACATATATTGGACAAGAAATAGAGGTCTAGATATTTGAATCAGAAAAAGTCAATGGGCAAATACATTCTTTATCAACCTCATAATGCAGTCAGTTGACGTCCTAATCGGAAATGAATAAGTTTTCCAAGTCTTCTTTAAAGTTCTTGATTTAAAGTATAACATAAAGGACGAAAGTCGATGGTTTTAAGTGGTTTATTTGTGATACACATAGTAGTGACTTCCTGTTCTTCCCGTTGTGTTAAACGCCGGCCAATATAACGTGGTGGTGGGGTGCAGCTATTAAACAAATCACTTGTCTACATACAAGTCCGATATTATTAGATTGATTCACTCCAATGGAAAATGAGTATATCTTTACATAGATATAAGCACATAATAACACTCACACGCACATACACACACTCTCTGTCTCTGTCTGTCTGTCTCTCTTCTCTGTATGTCTGTCTGCTGTTTCTCTCTCTCTATCTCTCTCTCTCTCTTTCTCTCTCTCTCTCTCTCTCTATATATATATATATATACATATATATATATATATATATATATATATATATATATATATATATAGGCGCTCAGGCTAGTTAGAGACTAATTTTGCACTGTTCGTTATCAGTTTTGTGCATTTATATATATCAATCCCTGGCACACGCGATCTGTTATTAGATCCATTGCACTTGAAAGGACTGTTATTCGTCATATTATTTATATTATTTATATTCTTTAATATATCTGTATATATATATATATATATATATATATATATATATATATATATATATATATATATCAGTGTGAAACCAGGTAAACATTTTTTCTTCTTAATTGCATATACTTTGATTTCAATCTTTTACATTTCATGCAACAATCTTCATTATTATTATTATCTCCAAAGATAAAGTTGAATATTTCGTAGATTTTGTCTTTAGCTTTAATCTCCTTTTCATCTATTTCGCAGGGTACTATTTTTGTGCTATCATGTGAATACTTTTCCCTCTCATAACATTTGTGGTACGTGTTTGCAGAGACATTTATGTCACTATATTGTTATAGATGTATCCGGTTTTTCCTTTAATTATGTAAGTGTTCTTTGCCCCCCCCCCCCCCCCGCCACGTTGCCTACTTTTGTGTCATTATATATTTATATATGTATATATATATATATATATATATATATATATATATATATATATATATATATATATATATATATATATACATTAGGCTGTGTGTGTCAGAGAGAGAGCGAGAAAGAGAGAGAGAGAAAGTGAGTGTTGCTGGTTTGATTTATAAGTTCTCGAGGATTGTTTTTTTAATAATACATTTGTACACGATTAGTTCATCAGCTCATTACCATAAAGTTATATATATATAATCACACTTCGGTCATATAGAATCGAAACTATATATGTATCGTCATATCTGGGTTAATATCCGTCTGTTATTATATCAGGTTTCATAATTTAATTATTGGCGTTATATTAGCCAATTAAAGTAAATGATTTTTTTTATTTTAATAAGCCTAATTAACTTGATATTTATCTAGCGTGAATGTTAGATCAAACCATGAAAACGCTGCGCTTGTTTTTAAGAATTATGCGTTTTAAGAAGGTACTGCAAATTGTACCCCCCCAACCCCCCAACCCCCCGATCTTCCAAGCCTAATTTCGAATCAAGCAAGAAAAGGAGTTATGTAAAAACTAAATTTTGCATTATTCTTTCGCTCGCATAAACAAATTTGACGCTTAACCTTCAATTTGACTCCCCTGTATACTCGTTTAGAATTGAATCGTTCGTTGCGCGTCATACTCAATATATCTTTCACGATATGTTGTGTTGCTGATTTGTTATACATTTGCTCTTCAGGTTTGTTAATTTCTAATAGTTTACAGGTTGATAATGATAGTATGAACCACATTTATAAATAGAGACAAGTTCAAGTGGGTAATTACATGCACACTAAAAGCTTGTTAGAACATTTTGGATTTGATCATCCGACACGTAGATGACTGCATACGAATTGAACTGGGCCGAACTCAACATTTTGTAACTGTTTTGCGTGAAATTTTTAATAACTCCTCCAAACATAAAATAAATCATGTAGGTGACGGAAGAGAGAGAGAGAGAGAGTGAGAGAGTGAGAGAGAGAGAGTGAGAGAGAGAGAATTGGTCATGCTAATGATTAGGCGTAGCTATCTTTGCCCTGGAATAAGTCAAGCGACCTATCGGCTATGCTCGACCTCATCTTTAATATATCACCTTCATAAAGTAAAATGTTTTCTGTGACAATTCTCCTAAATACTGCAATATCACTGCAAAGTTTCTACTGACAATTTCGCGGAACTCGGTTAAATTTTTTAATATATTTTTTTA
Source organism: Margaritifera margaritifera (assembly GCA_029931535.1). Classification (NCBI taxonomy): domain Eukaryota; kingdom Metazoa; phylum Mollusca; class Bivalvia; order Unionida; family Margaritiferidae; genus Margaritifera; species Margaritifera margaritifera. Next base: position 500,632 of record JAQPZY010000854.1, read on the forward strand.
TTCCAAGTTGAATTTGTGCAATTACATTTTTGGCAATATTATCCAGGTATGAAAGTTCAGTCATTATATGACTCAGCCAAAACAACCGTAAGAGGGGTATTTGCGTTACGATTGTCAGACACCTAGAATTCCAATTGGTCAGTTGTCACTGGCGTTAACGATAAGCAGCACTTGATTGACAGTTGTCGATGGATGAATTGAAACGGTCGAAGGTCAGTTGCAAAGACCATTACTATACTAATTTTCAGCTCAAGGACTATTCATATATAGTTTTCAGATTGCACCATAAACATTCATGATTACTTCCTTTGAAATCACTGTCCACTATCGTGTATGTGTTCCTTCCATAACACATTTGACGGAAATTAATTCCTTGAAATTTTAGATGATTTCGATTTCAAACATGTTTAGTTTCTTTTTATGAGTGTATGTCAATAGTATATATTCACCATTATTAATCGTATTGTTATGTGCTGACTATACAGTACGTACAAAACTATAATTCTCGTCGATAGTAATGCTAAGTGAGGGGAGTAATTCTGTCCAGACCTTTAAAACATCTATCGTCCTAGCCTCGGGGATTCATGGATCTACCTGACGATCGATATGGACTTGAATGATAAGAATACCACATACAATATTTAGAATCGATGAGAAGTGTGTAATTTATATTGCTTACAATACACGAGTATATGCTGTTAAAGCACAGACAAAAATCCTTTTGACGGACATACACATGCTTGGACAGACGTCATTCCGTATGATTTGTTCTGACATATTGTGCTCTATCTACGAAGCATACATAAGACTTACAAAATACATACACACACACATACACACACACACATATATATATAAATATATAAATATATATATATATATATATATATATATATATATATATATATATATATATATATATATATATACACACATTTAAGATAAGATAATAAATGTTATATATAATTAAAGTCGAATAATACAAAATATACCAATATTTATTTCATACTTATTTGATATATTTTTCAACAAAATCGTAAAACAGCAAATAGAGAACTAGCAAAACGGGCTCACGATTTGCATAAAAGAATCAGAGAAGCCAATCGCTGGAGAGGTGGGGAAAGTTTGTTTTTTGATCAACACGAAAAAACAGGACTGAAAATAAAATCTAGCAAATTTCAAGTATTTCAGACGAATTTACCTCTTTTTATAACAGGTTGCAACGTCAGAAGACTTTAAGCCACATCTACGCAACATTAGTGCTGTAAAGGATTGGCCGATTCATAGGAACGCTACAGATGTGCGTACATTTATTCTTAGATCCGTAAATATATATATATATATATATATATATATATATATATATATATATATATATATATATATACAAAATTGATGTTCGGTTCGGTATTGGTATCGGAACACTAATTTTGTTACAGCCAGAGAACCAGTTTACTGGTGGAGGAATACAAAATAGAGTTCTAAATATTTTGAGATGCACCCATCGGCTCGTAAATGGATTTTTTTTTCATTATACATTTCATAAACTTAAATCAATGCACTATATTTGACACAAAATATTTACTTTTATTTTATTATTCTGAATTTTAATTTCTGACTGACAAAATAGCATATGGACTCGTGGTGCGAGGCTATGACATTAGATGCAGATTAGGCAGTCCCATGTTTATCAGCAAGAGGTGCAAGAAAATACTGCGAAACACTTGTTTTTCAAGGCTGAAAAATCATATATAACTATATTTAATGGAAGCATGTGTGTTTTGTATGCCAAGCTAATGGGGAAATTAATTACATTTATATATATATATATATATATATATATATATATATATATATATATATATATATATATATATATATATATATTAACATTAAGTTCTATGGGAAATGAATTAGTGGTCCGATCCCTATACAGGGGTTGGGGTAGTGTATATATCCATGACAACTGTGTGCATGTCTGCATTTCTTTCAGTGCCATTTTTTGATTTATGAAAAATACAATACAATAAAAAATACAATACAATGAATCATTTATAGAGTAATTTAGAGGACGCACAAGTAAAAATGCACATAATTATGGAAAATAAGTCTTACGAAGCTTTACAACGGCCCAGTAGCTACTACTATCTGGATCAATTGTCACATTTTTTACATTCATGTGAGATTGAAGTTAAGTTCTAATAGACCCTCTCTCTGTTCACCACGAGTTTTGATCACCAATACCAATTTGAACAGTTATATTTGCACTACAGGCACAGCTAACTTCTTCCTGACATGTATGAAATTGACCGTATGGGCATCCTGACATGTAGGAAATTGACAGTATGGGCAGAGTTTGGTTTTGGTCACCACATTAGTCACCTTGTTAGTTTTAGTTACATTTTGTACTTGAATGGTGGAACGGTGTTTTCCCAACTTATAAATTCACTGCATTATTGCACATATACATTAAAATGCCAATAATATTTTCTGTATCACATGGCAACAAATTCACTTTTCTAATTTCATCCCAGATCTTTGCCACATCTTTCTGTATGTGCTCTTATCACTTGACCTTACATGAAATTTATGAATGTATTACCTCTCTTGTCCCACAGAATCTAACATTTAACGTATGTTTTGATGCACGTGATTTTTAAATGGCTTAATTTCTAATCTAATTTACAATCCTCTGTGCCAAGGTATTATTTGGAGTGTATAGGTTACCTTCCCATGACCATCTGTATGAAGTTTAAAATAGTATATGTATTTTGCAATTTTTAAATTACAACTAGGAACTGTGTGAAGAGCCCCTTCTCTCAGAATAAATCATCTTTTGTGCAATATCTTGTCAGTTGTATTTTGAATTAATTATTTCTTATTATTCATAGTTTGTTTGATTTTTGTTGTTGTTTTTAATTTGGCTTAAATTGCTATTACTTTCCATCATGAATCAATACATGCAAATTGAATGCTAATTCTTTTTCTTTTTTGTAAGATTGAATAATGATGAATTTCTATTTACTTCCTTTGTTCGGAGTCCCCGGCATGGAGATCAACTTATACATCTTTGTTGTTAGTTAGCCTTAGGAACTTTTATTGCACTAAAATTATTTGTGAGTAGCAAAGTCTGAACCTGTTTTTTTTTTCAACAAGATTGTACTTTCCCTCCAAAAGTCTTTTATGTTGTGTTTTTGTGACATCCTTCTCTACATTTTTCTCACCTGCTTCACCCTTGTTATGAAAAATATTTCCGGCTTTGAAATGAAAGTGTCTTTTATTAAAATAACCTTTGATTTTCCTCTTTACTTTTGTAATTTTCGACACTGCAATATGACTATAGTTTATGATTTGGGTCTCAACGTGTGACTGTTTTATCTATTTTGTACTGTAAGAATTATAGTTTGCGCTATTTCAATTATTTCTTTGCATACAGGGGGTTCTTATCAGCTGACAGTCTGGACACATCTTTTTTTGGCCTTTGGTTGCAGACCCTCTTCATTGAAAAATTGTTCATGTGACAAGTGATGCAAAGCAAACTGAACCTCTTAACTGCCATAAACACTTCTTAATATATGATTAAAAAATCAAAACTTCTAATTAAGAATATTTTAGACATCCAAATAATCATTTTTGCACCAGAAATTGATGAAAACAGGGGGTTGTGCAATTTGATACCTGTTATTACATAATGCCCAAGAGACCGACTATTCATGAGACCAGCTATTAAAATACCGGCATTTACACAGTTATCTACATCTATAATGTATGAACATGTAAACATTTCTTGCAAAGCAATATTCATTCTAATCATCTGTCAGCATTACATAAGTGTTGATTATTATCATTATATGTGCTAAGAATACCGCCCAAATTAGTGTAGTGCATATTTAGTGTATAAGGTTGTTAATTTACAAAAATGTACAAAATTGATGGTTGCTATAGGTATCGTAACGCTAATTAGTTTACAGCCAAAGAACCAGTCTTCTGGTGGCAGAATGCAAAACAGAGTACTAAATATTTTGAGATGCTCCCATTGGGTAGTAAATGGATTTAATTCTTTTCCATTATACATTTCATAAACTTCTATCTATGTACTATAGTTGAAAACAAAATATTTACTTTCATTTTGAAATCCTGTATTTAATTTCCGACTGACAAAATCGCATAGAGACTCTTGGTGCGAGGCTGTGTTATTAGGTGCAGACCGGGGAGTTCCCTGTTTATCAGTACGAGGCGCAAGAAAATGCTGCGAAACATTTGTTATTCAAGGCGGAACAAAATCTCCAACTCTGATGAATGGAAGCATGTGTGGTTTGTATGCCAATCTAATGAAGAAATTAACTTTATGTTTTTATATATTAACATTAAGTCCTATGGGAAATGAATTAGTGGTCGGATCTCTATATGGACGCATCAAACAGAGGCACTGGGGCAGCCCTGTCGCAAATGCAATGGTGTCAGCGCTCTGTTTGTAGGGATGAATGCCATACGGTATTTGCAAGTAAATGTTTCACAGCATTACAGCGATGTTATTGTGCAAACAGGAGATAACTTTTAGCCGTAGTTTTCTTGCAGCAATTTTGACAGTACCTATTGGGTCGAAAATTTGTTGTTCTATGAGATGGATTTTATCATTTAAATATCCATAAACTCAAATAGTCTGCTGGCTAGAAATGTTATTCCCAGTTCAACCTCAAAATTGCGCATATAAGAGGAATGAAACATGCTAAGGCACACCCCGTTTCAAGAATATAATTTGAACCAGATGTGTGTACGTTTCATAGCGACGATAAGATAATTAGCGATGTTTCATGTGGAGGATGTAACCAGTGTTTGAAGAAATACCACCAATGGTCTGCTGTTGCAGAAGTGAATGATGTTGTTGCTTTGATGGCCAAGAGCGTAACTTGTGTCGGTAATTACAAGGAGCAGTGCAATTCATGTGAGGACGCGGGTTATAGTGCTTCAAAATATTCTTGGAAACTGACTGTTCCGGTATTTCTTGTGGCACTGTTGAAATTCCTTGTGTTAGATATATTTGTGAAGTTCCGTCCTGTCTGCCACAACGTGTTCTGCTCATGGATTTGTGCCTAAGACTTTGTCACTACGCCCGTGAGTTGCCTAACTTCAAGGTGAGATAATGATGAATTATTGGTGATACGTAAATTGATTGTGGCCAAACAATTATATGAGATTATAAATAGAGGATTAATGCAGAATATGAGGTTTCTAAAAATGTGAATATCTGTGAAAATATTAAATCTAGTATCAAACAGGATAACATTATTTCTAATACAAATATGATACTATCTCGATACGAAAAGAGTAGATAGGAGGCTACTGTTATGCTGAAGTGGTACAAATGCAACATCAAGATCAGGGAAATTGGTAAATAATTGTGTCATGGATATAGAATTCTGACCAGCGGCCGGATATAGATGATGTTGCAGCTGTAAGCCCCGCAGTAAGACATTTCTCGTTAGTGTGACTCCATTTGTCATTTCTGCATGGTCTTTTATATAGGAAATAGTTTGCAAAGGATGACGATTCATCAACGATACAGCTGGGTTTACCCCAGATTTTGAGCAGGGAAGTAATTAAGGCTGTTCATGATTTTAAGGTATCAGGACACTTAGGAGTTAAAAAGACCTTGGAAGAATTTAAGACGTCATTCTCTTGGTATAAGTGAAAGAAACTACTAGGGCATGGATTGCACGGTGATCAGTGTATTGTGTCTGGAAGCGTCAACTACTTATGTCAATAAGTTCGCTTGAAACTTATTTAGTTGGTGATTGAATAGATATATATATTTTAAACTCTTTTCGTATATCTGAAAGAGAAAATAAGCATATTTTTTAAGTAATGGACACATTCGCTAAATGGGTTGAGACTTAAATGATTCCGAATCAGGGTGCAGGTACAATAGCAAATACAATTTTATTCCAGTTTATATCTGGATTTATCGTGTGAATAAAGGAAGAATTATGAGTCTGAATTTTCTGGAAATATGTTAAACAAGAACATCGCCATACCATCCGTTTGCTAATGGTATGGTGGGGATCTAATTTATTGCTTAGACAGGACAGAAATAATTAGCAAAGGCCCAATTTAAACTGTGGGATGGAACGTTTATTGTACCAAAACTATTAGTTACTTGCTTTTTCATTACATCTTTTACAGTTATCCATGTATTCGAGTGGGTAAATTTAACTCCTTAAATATTTAGACTGCATGTTTGTAAACGAAGTGTTTTTATGAACTTTTCCTCACATAAATGTCCATGATATGACATATGATGCCCTTGTCGTAGCCTGCGGAGACAATGTATCTCAAAATGTGATCGGCACAAGTTCAGCGCATGATTGAACCGTACACTCTGTGCCCGTGCTTCGCACTTCCGGTACACATTGATGTTCCTTCGGCACATGTGCTTCCGCACACTTCTGGTATGAATGCTGATTACAAGTTTGTGCAGAACACTCCCTGTCCGTGCTTTGCATCTGTGGTACTATAAAACTTTCAAAATCGCAATAAATAGCATATATACATTTTAACTGGTGTTGTTACGATTCGAAATTTACAATGGAATCCTCTTCGGGTGTCATATTTATTTAGTCATCTACATTGTAACACAGTCTGTTGTGTTCTGATGATTTGTCAATCATTTTTGGTACATAAATATATTTTGTTGTCACTTTGCTTTTCTGTGATGACACAGATTATGAAATATTTGTATTTTATCGTTATGGTACATTCAGTCTTTTTAGTCATTAAATCCACCATATTGAAATATAATTAACGTATCAGCGTGTATTGCTTTGTCTATGACATTTACTCTAACCGGTTTGATGTAGTTTATATCCATTTCGCTATTTCTCCGTTCCGATATTTCATGCAAATTTACGGATATATCCAATTAATTTCCATTTTTTAAAATAACCTCTATTTTTTACTGGACAGTGTTTAAACAAATGACTGTATGTATCTAAATTGTATTTTGATAGTCTGTCTACATGATCACTTGGTGCATTTAATGCATATTCAGAAACACCGCATACAAGAAACACATACCGTCTGTATTGTGTACGTTTATGTTACAGAACTAGACTTGGGCTATTACAAACAGGCAAGTCCATCCAGTTGTTAAGAGTGGGCTTATTGTGTATAAAGAGGTTGTACAGCATAATATAAGAATCATAAAGAAATTAAGTCTGAAAATATAAATAAAATACATTTCGTACAAATATACATCACAATTCAGTAATCAGCATATTACTTATTTTACATGTATATATAAATCCATTTGCCAGTACAATACCTTAAAATTAATTAATATATCTTATATTCATTAATCGTTCAGGTAAAGAGATAAGGAAACAACAAACATGGAACACAAGGTGACCAGATAGAATGACACACAGGTAGAACCACAAAGAGAGGTCAAAAGTTACAAGTGTACGAACAGTCAGCATGACAGAGCAAAAGAAGGACAGACTGATAAACTCATACATGTATATCTGTACCACTGCATGTATGCATTAAGCAGACAGACAGACATACACATGCGCAGAAAGTTAAGCACAGATTAGAAAAAGAAGACTGAGAGATTATTAGGTGTAGAGAAAGCTAAACAGCATGCAGTAATTCCGTTGAAAGATATGAACATCCTTTATGATATACACTTCGTCTTGAAATATACAAATTACATAAAACTAATGTAATAAACAAGTCGTCGCCAGGCCTGTCATGCAATTTAGCGCCTAGAAAGCGAGGAGAATCGTAGTGTGGTCAAAAGTTTTCGCCGTAACAATCCCTTATGTTTCAGCCTTGCAAGAACCAAGTCTTGCAAGTGGTTATTGAACGTCGGGACCCAGTATTTTTAAGGGAATGCAAAAGGTAAGCGTAGCCGAAAATTCAAGTAGCACTGGACGAAAAAGGGGGATAAACGCAACAGAAATACAAAACGGTCACAACATTTTGTGATCAACTCTCAGTCACAATTTACTTAAATACCTAGTGTCACGGAACTTGTGTGTGCGTTAGTAAGCAATATTTTCGAAGCCCATATTTTTGCAACTACTGTGAAATAGAGTAAGATCCGGATTGAATGCTAGCAAGCGTGTGTGGAGAGAGGCGTGCATGGAGTGCCATTAGTAAAAAAAATGCCTATTTATATGGCCCGAAGTTAAGGCAGTATTGGCGGGTTTTTGATAAACCTCATCGTATGCTGGAGGTTGGCTGCGATATAAAAAAAAAAGAAAACTGTCCTTCCGACGATTTTGCAGGTTCTGTCGTTCCGGCAGGTAACACACAGCTTGTGATGAATTCCCAGCGAGTTATTTTTTTCCATGAGGTCCTGACGTTCTTCATCCAAGAGCTATTAGCTAGATATGTGTCACTTCGTCGATTACGACTGAAATGTATGCCATATGCAACGCAGCCCGTATTTCATTTTTCATGGTTGTGTATTTCTCGATTTCATCAAGGATAAACTTGAACTCTTCTTCGGAGGTGGCGTTGTCATTTAGCGCCTTAGATATGTGGTCTGCGATTGTGTTGAGTTTTGCTTTGTCCAATACGCGTCTTTCATCGTGGTTTTTGGATTTCATAGATAGTCACCTTCCGATTAAATTCCCTGCTACAGAAATCAGGCCAAATACCATCGCTGTTATCACCAAGTGATGGACAGGGAAGCCGCAACGATTGTTGCCAATATACAAGCCCCCGCAACACCGGTGCCTATATACACACTTTTATTGTGCCGTCAACACCAACCACCACATTTACGGCGTGCTTGTGCTTTTTGTACAGAGCGCTCCGATTTTCAGCCTGTGCCCCTAGGGAGATTTCAACCTCGTAATCCCTTTTAGGCCCAAATCTTGTGGGTCTTTCATTTTTTGATATATCGACATTATAATTCATATATAAGCAGCGTGATATGAAAGTTTAATTGATCTGTGTGTGTGTGTGTGTTGAGGTTTGCTTTGTTGAATACGCGTATTTCATCGTGGTTTTTAGCTTTCATGGATAGTCGCCTTCCGATAAAATTCCCTGCTACAGAAATCAGACCAAAGCACACTGCTGTTATCACCAAGTTATGGACAGGGGAGCCGCAACGATTGTTGCCAATATACAAGGCCCCGCCACACCGGTGCCTATATACACACTATTATTGTGCCGTCAACACCAACCACCACATTTACGGCGTGTTTGTGCTTTTTGTACAGAGCGCTCCGATTTTCAGCCTGTGCCCCTAGGGAGATTTCAACCTCGTAATCTTTTTAGGCCCAAATTGTGTGGGTCATTCATTTTTGATATATCGATATTATAATTCATATATAAGCAGCGTGATATGAAAGTTTAATTGATCTGTGTGTGTGTGTAGGGGGTTAGCTTCTCTGCGGACACGCATCTCTAACCTGTCGCCATGGCTTACTGGTAAGAAGACGTAAGTTTGCTTTATATCACTAGATCTGGAAATAGCACGATCTTGAACACGTCCAGCAACACGCTCACCAAGAGTCACAAATACCACGCCCTCTTTTCGCAGCTTCACCGATTATTTGATTTTTCTAGCTGATTACTGGGATACGACAGAGTGCGTCTTTTCGAATATAACTCTATTCTTTTCTGCCCGTGAGACAAGCGACAGAGGGTTCTACATACCCCGAAGGAAAGGTTATAGCCGAGGGCGTTTTGCCAAATACCACGTTGTCATTGTAGTATTAATCACGCCCAACTCCTCCCGAGGGCAATGCTTTTGATTGTTGTTTCGATAGCGAAAGTGCAATTAATCCTATCTGCTTGCTGTTTGCTTTGGGATCTTCTGGGTGACCCCACTACTTGATCTCCATCTGCTTTGAAATCACTGTTTCAATCCAGTCTTAACCTGTAGATGCCAACCCTACGGACGCGCATATTCTCCGGCACCAGCGGTTTTCATTCCTTGTCGATGTCATGCACTTGTACAAAACTCCGTCGTCATTCTCTGGATTGGCTGGCTGCACCAACAATGTGTGTTCCTTGCCTTTATCCGGTCACTTTCCCCATTCTTTTTTTTTTTTTGCCTTTAAGTTAAGCGTAGCGCGAGTTCTAATTGCGAAAGCAGGAGATGGTTAGGGTGTCTGAAAATCCAGACGCTTGTGCGTTCACGTTGAGATCCTCTCATCGGGTGGTATCTGTAACGGCAATAATAGACCTAAAGCTAGTTTGAAGCTTTCGCGTGAGACGTTAGCGGGAACGACAGACTGGTCATTGTTGTCATTATGTGCCAGTACGACTCCGATTACACAGATTGAAAGGCTTGTCCAAGTAACGTCACCACGATTTCCATCGAGGATAAGGAAGTATAATCCGGCGCCCGGGATGGTAATTGTGTCCTTGTTGTTGCTGAGCAAAAACCAACAACGTTTTGAAAGTTTTGTATTTAATTCCAGCGATAGTAACCAGGCGCATTTATTGCGCTAAGTACACTGACCGACGTGATACTGTCGGCTGCTAAGTACACGATTTTAAGACGGCATTTGTGCTTGCGATGGCCGTGCTAGCATTGCCCGCCACGTGGCCCAAAGTTTTATCATATGGGGCGACATTAAACGGGGGAATGGCCCAAAGGTGGAAGTCAGGACCATATAGACTCATAGTGTGCTTGTTATTAGTTAGTATCAAAGGTACTAGTGCGGGGTTTTAATTCTAAGGGTGATAGTGCACGCCAGCATATTATTCGGGGATTGTTTCTCATCTTAAATACGTACTGAGAGCTCCTGGGGACTGCTTTCACATAGATTGCGCCAATGTGGTTTTCCATAGGAGAACATGTGGAAAAGTCGAACAAAAGTAACAAGACGTGCACCACTATGCCCAAAGCAGAGCTGATCGCGTCCAAGGAGATTAACTCTTTATGATTCCAAGCAATTTTGACTTCAACGTTGGCACCCACGAGGGATATAACAATATAATTATTATATCAGACTTCACCAAAGCAGACTTAACACTAGGCACTAACCCGAATGTCAGTGCGGATCCAATACCGCAGCAGATGAAACCGGTTCAACAAGCAACCAGCAAAACACGACCAGGTAGGCCGTGTCGTCGGCAATGTTATGTCCTTGAATGCGCTTGTCGATAATACAGCGGGAGAGGTGTATGGGTCCGTCGTGCATGACCATCACTATATTCAAGGTGCGTCAGCTCCTGAACGCCGTTCAGAACCGCCTGTTTGTGACCAGGGGGCTGTTAGCATCGTAAATGCAGAGCTTGTTGCCGATGGCCTGACCCTCTATTGCGTGGCCTGTACGATACCAGAGCATAAGAAGGAGTTTATGAGCGCTGTTTCGCTTCGGTCCACACCATCGCAGCCTCAGATGGTAAGTTGCGTCTAGGTGACCTCCTGCACGACGTACTCGGCGTTTAAGTTTACCTTTCTCTATTTTTTCACCAGGGTATAGGTGCGGTCAACCATGTGGTCTCCAACCTGCCATTCGTCTGCTTGCGACCCAGTCCCCCCACTCCACGCGGTCCACACTGTCGTTGGTAAACGCCATGTGGGTGACAAAGACCTAGCTTCCCGCTGCTGCAACTCGGCCATAGTATAGTCTTTAGGCCATGGCACAAGGTTACCTCAAATACTTCGTCGTCTCTGCATGTCAGCAGTTTGTGCCAAAGGGCTTTCATTCGGGGGCGTTCTTCCTCAGAGTATTACTTGGAGTTGTAAAGGCGAAGGCGCCGCAGAAAACTCTGCGCAAGGACCTCGTCATATTACTTGTCGAAGTTGACATCAAGGGTTACTGCGACAGGTTCGTTTTGGGACGGATCGCCATTGCCGAGAATAATATGAGTGCTTTTATTCTTTTGGATGAAATCAAAGATACAGATGTTTGATTAGATTATATATATCTCATTCACTTAGACTTAATAAGACTATTATAGCCCATCAGCCATATTGCTACTTTTTTGTAAGGAATTCCATATAAATGAATTACTTAAAGGTTCACTCCATTTGGCTATTCTTCTTAGTAAATAGGAATAACGTTATTATTTAAAAACAGATTGCTGTCAGAATTTTAAGTTCATTGATGTGACAGGGTTTTTCTCATTTCATTGAACTCTCAATATAGTTTTTTAATTTATTTCCTTTCAACGTAATATAACGTCAACCACTGTTGCCATCATGTTTACTGCTGCTAGGCTTTTTCCTATCTATTTAATGCTTGCTGTGAGACACACGGGTAAACGTTATGTCGTCACAAATGAAAACGTGTTTGCATGGATCCAATCAGAACAAAGGTTACATAAATACACCAGAGACGTACTGGGTCTGCCCGGTTGTCCGTATACAGACTAATATTTGGTAGAGTGGTTGCCATCTTATAATTGTCTCTTTATTTTTCTTTGCTGAATGTGGTAGCTTATATCAAAATCTCTGAGAGGATTTACCGAAAAAGAGACTACTAGAGACGCTTAAAATGTTTGAACAAGTGTTGAAAACAGGTATAAATCATGTCATGTAAACCAATACATATACTATGAAAGAAATGTTGATGTGCCCCTTTATTATGATACCATTTTGATGTCTGGCCACTTATCTTCACCACTTATGATGAAAGGTTTTCTATTTGACAACATTTATTATGAGGATTTTGTCATTGCTACTGGTGGTAAAGGAGTGTTCGTCCAGCAAAGACTTCTTTCCGACCTCCCTTTCCGGAGGTGTCACTCCTTGCGATGTTGCTGGTTACATCGCTGGGGTGCGAGAGGTGTACCGGGTTAAACTGCATAGGAAGTCAGAATTCGAAGATGTAGAGGCGTAGCAATTTTTATTAAATTGACAACAGTCCCAGATAAGAAATACATATGAAGATATATATTCTAGATACAGAAAAACGTATAAAAATACATTGATTCAAAGCTTGCCGACTCCATACGATTATTTAATTTCTGTACTTTTAAATTTATGATTTAAATAACTAAATATTGAATAAGCCAAAGACAACCAAAATAACTTTAAATATAGTAAAAATCAATATTTCGAACTAAGACCAAAATCATTTTATCGTGAAGACAAATTATAAATGTTTGGACCTTAAATATCGAAATATCATGTATCATGTTTTTGCAACCCAAAGATATTTTACTTCTAAATTAATTATCAAAAGCATGAAGTTGGCAGCAAATCGTTTTTCAGTAATTCAATATTACAATTTCAATACACACAAATTCCGTATAAAACATCTACACAATTACAATGCCTATAAATTCCTAATAAAAATGTACACACTCCGAAAAAGAATATAAATTACAATTAATATTAAAGAAATAAAAAACACATATGATTCAAGAGAGAGAGAGAGAGAGAGAGAGAGAGTGAGAGAGAGAGAGAGAGAGAAATACTTTCCAGCTCCTAAATGTATTAAAGTCCTACAAAAAAGTCTTTTAAAATATAATAAAACAATTTTGTCTTACCTGCAAAGGAAGTCAGAACTCTAAGATGTAGAGGCGTAGCAACTATTCTTTCGAGGTGCGCCACCGCTTATATACAATTCTTGGTCAAGGAATGCGCACCCCATTCCATAAAAGGTTATGAGTTAGGGCGAGACAGATTCATCTTCGAGGTCTCAAGACGCGAGATTTTACGAGATTTTTCAGTTTGGTTAAAGCTCACGCTCCCTACATCGAAGTTGCTGACTTGGCTAGTAATCTTATTGATCGAAGTATACGCGAAGGAATTCGCTAGCATCATCACAATTTTGCCTGTCTGATCTTTTACCTGTGTACTGTTAGTTAATTCTTAGTCTTACCGTAAAATATAAATGCAGTAAACTTTTGCACTATAATGTATTATAGGACTCAAGTACTCCAAATTCTGTTTTATTAAGAATTATAAACATTTGAATTCTAAAACAAAAATTAGTCTTTATAAAAATTCCTTGAAAATGTAACGAAAAAAGAAATTTATAAAAATTTGAATTATAAAAATTCCTTGAAAATTCCATCGTAACACATACAATACAAACAATATACAAACTGAGCATAAGAGAGAATACCTGAGAAATATTGTAATGAATATATATGTGTAGACAGTTATTATAGTAAAATATACTTTAAATAGATCATTATAAAAAATTAAAGGCAGTGGAATAGGTACAGAGAGAGAGAGAGAGAGAGAAAGAGAGATAGAGAGAGAGAGAGAGAGAGAGAGAGAATATCTGGGGCTTCTTACTTGGAGGTTGTATCGAAAGAACGGGACATGCTAGAATTATTTATAATTGATATTGATGTGTCAATGGCAAGACTAAATGTGCAATTTGATTCCTTAAGTAAGGGGCTCTGATAAATTGTTTAGCTAATAGACAACATCAGTTCCAAAAGGCGGCAAGATATCTAATTTGGGACGTAACAGTGTTGCAAATAGCTTTCAAGAGTTGTATTTGCACGTTAATAATTTGCGGTTAATACTCTCTAAATCACTTCTCTATTTATCGAAGGTGTAAAAAACAAGACATATAATCAGATACTGTTTATTCTATATGAATATGCGTAGGACCCTTTTTAGGTATATTCATTTTCTTAAAGCAGTTGGTATGTTTTGTAGACAACAAAAAAGAGATAACACATTGCTTCAGAACGAAAACCATTTTCAGAAATAGGAGGTAAAAGAAAATTATAACGCAAATACAATGCCTTGCTTGCCCTGCAAAAAAAGTAAGATAGTTCATGTGAATATCTGATTCAATCAGGGATAACACACAACACCATTAGTTATCGTTAACTAAATATATACATGTTTTATAAATGCATCCTCGGTATCTGTCAGTGGATAATTCATCGCGAAGCAACTAAACTTTAAAGTCCTGGTCACAAACAAATTTTATTTAGCTTTTAGTACATGTAATCAAGATACGAATGAACAAAGATAGAACACAATGTTTCTTTTACTTGAAAACATGCCATAATCAATCTAAGGATAGGAAAGCTAAGTTGAGCGGTTCATCTAACATTTTGTTTCTTTGTTCCCGCCCCAAGCGGGAACTAGTGGGAAGGAATACTGTTGATATAGTCTATTCGTCTTCTAAGTAGGGAGGTTACGTTTGGGGGAGGTTCGGGTTTATTTCTCATAGGTTCAGGATCACCCACTACAGTCTGATTCAAATATGGATATGTTTCTGCAGGATCTCTTTTTGTGTCTATAAGCTTCATGCATCTCCCTTCTCTAACTCAAGACTTATCTTCTGCCATACGGTTATCTTGAATGTTCGAGTAAGTGTTCGGCACATATCGAATTTCGTCATACACGTTGATTACGGTGTAATATTCCTTTTTCTCCGTTTCCTGCAATTCAGTGTAAGCTTCTTCCTTGTGTTCCCTCTCACGGTTAGCTCTGGAAGCGTGAGTAATGAGAACACTGTTTTAATCTTACGCTTACATAATATTAGTAAAAGTTAAAAAGCACGTGATAAATTAAATAAATAATTAATAATTTTAGCACCAAAATCCTAAAGGCTGCATATATTGTGAAACAAACTTTTCTGAGAGAGTTCTAAAAAGTAGAAACTTGCAAACTAAATACTTGTTTTGCATTTCATTTAAAAGAACGATCCCTTCGTATTCTTGAATTATTGACAAAAGTAATATTACAGAAAAAGTCAACCTCTGTAGTACTCATTTCAGATCCTTATGAACAATATAAAATACAGCATGCTATATCAAATAAAATAATTTACAGATGGGAGCTTTTCTAGATAGATTTTATAATCAGGTTGGTATAGTATAAATATTCAGGTCCTGATCTAGCAATATATATATATATATATATATATATATATATATATATATATATATATATATATTCAGAAGGTACAATATATGCATTACAATCTGCCTACATCTTTTTAAATAAGGAGGTTGTTCATTCCTGAAACAAGTACAAAACTTGGCAATGTTGTACCAACGTTTACCTTTGCCGTCTTGTTATCAGGCAGTACAGTAGCAAGACGATCACAATAAGTAACATGACCGAGCTGACAACAGTGCCAATAATCGTCGGGAGAGCTGTAGCTGAATCTGAAGAAATATACATATATAAAGAACACTACCTATCGTTACAATAGCTTGTGCGTATTAAATGTGCGCATTTTACGTCTTTTTATGATTATTCTGACCATATTGCTCTCGGATGTGATACATTTATCATGAATTTTTACATGTAAGGAGCATGGAATGGAACTCAGAATGATACGTACTTACTGTGAAGTTACAATTATACGTAGAATACCAATTTTCATGGATTGCGTGATTGCTGGAAATCACAACTTTTAAGACGTAACAAACAGTAATCGCTTTTGGAAACAATACGCTCTCTCTTCCATTATCTTCCAATGTCGGTGCTGACGAAAATGACATTATTAGTAAAAACATAGCTAAACCACAAAAACTTGACACCCACAAAAATCAGTTAATTAACAGTAACCATTATATATTGTCTTTAGAAACAATTGCAAGGCTTGCCGAGGTTTTACAAGATTACTTTGCAACCCGAGTAATGGGTGATATATGATACCAATACTAATATGCATAACGATCTATCTGACCGTCTGCCTGACTCTATAGTACATTTTTTTGGGTGAAGTTCTGTAGATTCTTAACTATTGAGCAAAGTACCTATCAACAAGACAAAAGAGAAAATTTTAAAACCTATTTAATGCCTGTCCTTGAAATTAGATTTATACTGCATCTCTCTCTCTATGCTAGACGATATATATATATATATATATATATATATATATATATATATATATATATATATATATATATATATATATATGCGATGAATGTACCATTTATCTCAATGATTCCACACAATGCTTAGCAACAACAACAAAACAAAAAAACAACAAAACAAAAAAAAAAAAGACGAAAGAAAAGGTTAAAAACAAAAAACCTAAAACTGCACAGATCTAAGATCGAGGGGAATTTCAAAATTGGGTTTCAGCTCATAAAAGGTTAACCGAGAATTTTTATCCGCTTTTGGGCAGCAGATTTTTTGCTCAATGTCAATCACTCTCAAATGATCTTAACTGCAGTTCGAGCATAAATATTTATACATATGTTTGATTTCTTTTTGCAGTCGTTATGTCGGAAAAATGTCCCTCCATCCTACAACGTAGATTTCTTTCGGTTTTCCCTACATCCTAGATTTTACGGTTCAAATAATACAATACATAATCGTTGATTTCCTTTTGGTCCGACCCCACCGCAATTACATAACTTGTTATGTTAAAGTCTGACTTCCAATGCTGTATCATGATAAACTGATTTTAACAGAGGCTGATAATATTCCAAATCTTTTAATTATCGCTATGCTACCAAAATATACTGATCTCGGTCCATGACAACGGTGGAATTTCGCTTATCTGCATTCTTTATTGTCAAAGATTTATTTTGTGATTAATTTTAAAACGCCCTAATTTCAGATTTACTGAGGATTGGATTCTGAATAAAAACGTCAGGTACGCTTTCTAATGTAAGAAAACCAATTCCTTACATCTTCCGGTACATACGAAGGCTGCCAACTGGTTTGCTTTTTTAAAATTTGGCTTCACGAAGCTGCTAATTTCTTTTCTGAGTTTCCAAATAGGGGAAATGCAATTTTACTATTAAAAACTTTTCAAAATTATTTGTATCCTCATTCAGAGTGTCTATATTGTCTGGCGTGGGTATAAAATTTAAACCTTTTAAAAGAAAACCGTGCTCGCGGAAGTCAGAACATGTCGTTTGGCAAGATTTAGCACTAAAGTTCCGAGTCCGGGTCAGAAACCTATTTTTAAAGTATTCCAGTGCTGAGCGTAAGCAGCGGCAGTCTCGTCCGTCCAGTGTATGTTGTCAGTCCCAGTACTGATCTTGCAGTCTTCTTGTTGAGGGGTAAAATCAAAGTTTTTGGAGGTAATTCACCAGCTGAAAGTAGATTGTTGCATTGCCTATTTTGCCAAAGAAGCCCTAAGTTTCCGACATGATGCAGGGATAGTCTGAGCACAACTCTTTTGCCTATCATTAATTCCGATGCCTTCAATTATTTTCTTGACGTTTGTTTTGAAGACCAGACTTCTTGGCCAAATGTATCAGGTGCTGTATCTTAGCCCCAAGAAAAGATTCCATCTCGACGTTCCCGAGGAATCACCTGTCTTGCTGAATACGTGATACGTTGAAGTGCCAATTGCTACCACCTATTTAATAATTTAGGTAGGGACAAGTCATCGTATTTCTGTTGCGTCCTCCTGTGCGTCCTCATTGCCGTGATGTTGCATGTTCGAATTCTAGTGGTTGGGGAGTTTAGTCCAGTGCAAGGTAGTACTTATGTCGAAACAGGTGTTAGGGTGCGTACACAATCTGCATTGGATCTGTCAGATGTTGGGAAGTTAGAACTACTAGGAGTCGGTGCCGTGCGTAGAAGCGAATTAAAGGAGATAACAACAACAGACTCACCAGCTTTCGGAGATGAGCTCCTTCATTTTGTCAATCCGACAGGTTTCTTAGAAACTGCTTTGTTGGTAGCAGGCTGTGACATGCAGACTGCATGGGGCTCGTTAGAGGAAATTCGGGAAAACCTATTAATAAGCGTGATGGGGGGGGGGGGGGATAGCGGTGCGAGTGCGTTTGTTACAGCGCCTTTGTATCGGTGTCATCCGTTCCGATTGAAAAGAGGTAAAGGTTGCTTCACTTCCAGAGTGCCGATCTTTACGGAGAGTGTTTGTAACGTACCGCTTCTAAGAAACGAATTTGCCGAAATGTGTTTGCACGATTTTCCGGTCAATTGTTCATAGTAAATAATTGGTCCTAAAATACTCATTTCACGAAAAGTCTCAGATATCAAATTTGTATAGTGCTTTCTCATACAGTTTGAACCGATGTCGACAAAATGGTATTCGCTTTCTCTAGTTCTGAAAGTAGGAAAGCTTTGGCCTTACAAGGCCGAAATCAATCACGGAGGTGACGTTCTTTTTCTCTCTGATATTTGTCAACACTCCGTCCTCGATGTTTTTTTAAATGGTGAATATTCTGAATGAGAGTTGAAAAAACCACAAATAAACTGGCAAATTCTTTACTAGTCCCGTGCATTGTCACTTGTGAGTTAGTGAAATTACAGAGCAGGTGAATACAATTTGCAATAATATTTCGGCGTAATTAAGAATGTAATTTTCAAATAATAAAATGAGATGTTGAGCCATGCGAAAATCAAATCGGGAAAAATACAAATATTCAACTTACGATTACGAAGGCCAAAAGTTTGAGAAAATTTGACGCAGTCAACGATAAAAGACTTGTAAGTCACTGAGTAAATAAAAATTGAATAATGCAGTTCAATCTGATTTAGAGTTATGGCGTTTCTCACTGTATGGTGCTTTTTCAATTGATATTTCGAGCTGTCCGTCTGTCTCTATACTAACTTTAATGGGTGATATTTCGTAGATTCAAAACTTTCGAGTAAAGTATCTATGAAACTTGGACGACACAGAAACGTTGAGGATCTATTTAATTCCTGTCCTTCAAATCAGATCTATACTGAATCTCTGACTATGCAAGAAGATTGATAGATAAATAGAGGGATGAAAATACATTTGTGGATATAGCACATACATAAGATGATTCGGGAGTAGTTTGGCTACAAATTTCCGCCATTTGCAGAAGTAGGAAATAGGTTTGATATATTTAACGTGCGCATTAGCAATGTTTCTACTGCCTGTTGAAATTTACGGTCCTGGCAAAGAATTCATTTTATCCACAACAGATTATAATTGCTAGGATTGGACCTTCCTTTATTTACCCATTTATTTATGCAAACAATTATCATACTATCATTTTGCTCCTCATCTTACTCCTTCTTCTTTCTTTACTGCTTTAGTAACACTACTAATACTACTACTACTACTGCTACTACTGCGCCTGCTGTTGTCAGCGTTATAACATCTAGATATAATTTTCGTCTTGAATGAAGTCAATTGCTTAAATAACAAAAGTCAAATTAAAAACTAATATATTTAAATTCATTTTACTTGATGACAAAATTGATTGATGTACTTAGGTTAAAAGTGTAATGATCACGCTGACTTTTTCTTTTAAAACACAGATACTCTTAATTTTGATCAGTACCTGTAAACCCATGGGTTGAAGTGGGATTGTGAACGTTGTGTCGTTATAACCGAAACGAAAACCTGTCGTATTGCGGGTGTGGATCTTGAACCAAGCATAACTTCCTTAAAAGCGTAGACAGAAATCGACAACCGTGTCTCAAACGGCTTCCTATACATTGCATGTACATATTCCACCATCAGAATGCTACGAGCATTAATTTTACGTGGTCATATTATATACACATATTACATACACTTCTGGTCCTAAATTAAGTAAATTGCTTTAATAATAGAAAATCAATACTTTTACTCGCTGTCATAAATATTACATAATTCAAGGACTGAAAGGTATATTGATTGATTCACTTAGTTTAATTGAGTAATGATCACACATACATTGCTTTAAGACCTATGTTTGATTAGTACCTTTTGAAATTCCATGGTTTGGCGAGGGAGTTGTGAAGGTGGTGATATTTTTACCGGTATGGAAGCTTGTGGTATTGAATATTGTTGTGGACACACCTATTGTCGACGTCGGCTGCAATCTGTATCTTGGAATGAACTCACCACCGTGTTGCGAAACATCATACTGGAATTCACCTATTTGAAAAGAGGCGTTTGGATATGAAATTAAAAGCGTGCACTGGAGAGAGAGAGAGAGAGAGAGAGAGAGAGAGAGAGAGAGAGAGAGGGAGAGAGAGAGAGAGAGACTTTTTGTTATAGTAAGCAGTATGAATTGTATCGCCCAGGCAGCTGAGATTGTCAACGGAATCAGTTTTGACACCATGCATTGTGGAATTCACCTATTTGAAAAGAGGCGTTTGTATATGAAAATAATAATAGCATGTACTCAGTGCACAGAAGAGAGAGAGAGAGAGAGAAAGAGAGAAAGAGAGAATTATTTTGTATATTAAACAGTATGAATTGTATCGCCCAGGCAGCTGAAATTGTCAACGCAATCAGTTTTAACACCATGCATTGCGATGGTATGTACAGAGACGATACCCAGTTACATAACCATAGCACATATACAAATTGTTTTTCACATATAATACCCAATGAATGAATCCATGCCATCTAAGATAAGACAAAGAAAGATACTCACGCACTTAATCTTACCACTCACCACCAATATCTCAAATCCTTTGTTGCGTTAATATTCGGGTGAAGAAGATTATGGTAACTTACCCCATACATGTTCTTTTACACTCAGACATGGTGCCGCAACTGAAAACCACTTCCAATTGAGAAAAGAAAATACAGATCATACCGGCCACTTAAAAAATCTTTTACCAAACATTACTCGGCCACCAAAGAAAAAGAAAAAAAAAAACCAAAACACAAGCAAAACAAAAAATAAAACTCCAAACAAATACATACCATACCCATATACAAAACTACAAGAGAAGATAGGACATTATTATAATTTAGCTGAGGTATGAAAATCTGGACCATATTTACACAGGTTTTATACGCATACGGTGCTTAGGCTATACTATTACTTTTAGGCCAAGGTATATAATACATGTAATTGTTTCAATTTTAAACTGCAAAGACAGAATCATAAAAAGCTATCATTTTCTGATATTATATTGTTGATGTATGTTTGCTAGTATATTTGGTTATTGTTCCGTATACTGCTTACGCTAATGTGAATAAATCAAAAAGCCGTCGACATATAACCAGAAGCTAAAAACTGTTCTGCAGCCACCTGTTTCGGAATAGAAGATTACAGTTATTGACTTCCAATATTCTACAAATCGACACGTTCTATATACATGCCAAAATATGTCGAATGAAAACTCCACAAACAATCTTCGCAACATCAACACACCATTGAAGAGTGGCATCCTCTTATATAGGACAAATCACCAAAATGAGGTGGTATTGTGCCTATCGTATATAGAACAAACATACCTGACTCACGCATACCCCCCAATGGGTGAAGCTCGACCAGAGTGAATACGCTGTAAGTGTCCACTGGCAGAACTACCCATTCTTATCGTGTGTGTCGACTTTCACCCTGTGATACATAATTTGTTTATGTGAACTCAATTACGGATATTTATGATTATGTACCAACCAAGAAAATCTTGGACGTTGTGAGGGAATGTGCTTTGTATAACAAATCCTGACCCTATATTGCAAGGATATTTTTTTTATATCATTACCTGTTTTTTTATACGTCTTTATTGAGTTATAACATTTTTACCGTTTATCTGTTATCTTGTGGTATGCATTTATTTGGATGGGTTTATTTTCCTAACCATTTTCCAATTCTTTATATTAACATGTTTGCCTTTCATCTTGTATCTTGTAGTACTTCATGTTTACATTTAATTGAAAAGGTTTATCTTTCTAAAGTTTTTTATGCATTTCATAATACTTTTCGTTTCTTAGAATTTTACCTACAATCAGCATCGTATAGCCACTGCTGTGCGGATGTACCGTTAAGCCCTAATACATACATACATACATACATACATACATACATACATACATACATACATACATACATACATACATACATACATACATACATACATAGATATAATGATCAGTCAGTTTATGGATTAAGGCATTTCTCATTGTTAATTTTGATGTTGAAAAGGATGATTAAGGATATGCTGCCCTGAGGGACAATTATATCCTGAGGATATCTTTCAGAAAAGGTGGTACCTACTTTACCTCTGTAATTTATATCATTGAAAAATTAGATATAAAGTTGTGTTGGCGGTCCCTTAGACCTAGGTCGAATAGATAATGGATAATGCCATACTTATACATAAGTCATAACTTTTCTCCATGACAAACAAAGATAGCAATTATATATTCTTTCTTCATGAAGGTTCTCCAATAAATGCTTCAAGGCTGACGAGATGGCGTTTGAATCACACTGAAGATCTCATAGTAGTTTGTTGGATTCAAGATTCAAGATGAGTCAGTCATTTATCATTCATTCCATGGTTTTGCAAATACAGCCTGTTAGTGCTGTGGGACGATAGTAGGAAGGGTCGGTATAGTCCTTGACAGGGTTAGGTACCGGTGTCACTGTTACTTCTTGCCATGAATGCGGGAGGTTGCCAGTTTCCTAGATTGTATTGAAAATATCTAGTACTGTATCGAGAACTGTATCAGATAGTGTATGATAAGTTGATGGTGGATATCATCTAGCCCTGCTGAAATGTCATCGCCTCGATTAAGTGTGTCCAACAGCTCTCTGCGAGTAAAATGTTTATTGTTCTTTAACTTTAGCCTGTTGAGATATAGTGGAATCTTTCCTTCAGGTGTTTTACACGGCGAAAATTTTGAGACAAAATTTCTCTTAAGAGGCGTTTTTTGAGAATGTTTTTGTGGGATTTCGGGTAAGGTCGTGACCATTTCATCAGTTTTCGTTTAAGTATCTGATACACATACTTTTCTTTTTGCCAATGATATTTTGTACCATAGTGTTACGACTCAAGGTCTTAAAAGAAATGTAACAGAAAGAAAGTGAAACCAACAATGTAAGTAAAATCAACAAGCAATTTATTTCCAGACAATTAAAGTGAAAATTTAAAAGACACTTACAATTTATGTTAAATTCCAATAATCCTAAATGTCCTAATCACAAGTCCAAAATAACAGAATGTTCTGAATGAATTCCAATAGCCTTGAATGTCCCGATGTACCACAAAGATGTACTCCAGAATCTATTTGAATGAGTTCACATCAATCGCAAATCATGTATTAATCCAAAAGTCAATGAGCACTTTAATAATTCCAATGAATAATTTAAATAAATAATTCCTCTCAAATTATATCTGATTTCAACTATACATCTAAAATAGATTGCTCACAGACTGATCTTTAGAAACAAATTGTAGAACAGGAATGAAATTATTTTCCAAAATCTGTATGTATATATATATATATATATATATATATATATATATATATATATATATATATATATATATATATATTCACATATCTACCTGACCTATGTCTGACCAGAATATGAATAATTCTAATGGAAAAATACTTGCCTACCTGACCCATGTCACAAAAGGACATATTGCGAAATACTATGTAAACAGCTTTACAGAAGATAAGTATGTATGTTCAAATAACCATACAACTTACAATCATAGATAAAAGTTAAGTATATAAGCATCATACATAAAACCTCCCCCATAAAAAAAGATTTATGCATTAAAACTTTGTTTTAAATATGCATGTGATACTATAATAATCAAAATTACATAGAAAAATGTCGTATGAATGACACTCAGCTTAATTACACAAAATATACACGAGATAGTGCTTCTGCAATCACATTATCTTTTCCAGTGATGTTTCTAAAATCAATGTTGTATTCTTGCATCATTAAACTCCATCTCAACAATCTTCGATTGTTATCTTTCCATTTGTTAATAACAGTTAGGAGATTGTGATCACTGAATGCAATAAGCTGAGAAAGAACCGAGGTAACAGACACTTCAAAATGTTGTAATGCCAATATCAAAGCCAAACATTCCTTCTCAATTGTGGAATAATGTTTCTGGTGCTTGTTTAGTTATTTAGTAAAAAGCACACAGGATGATCCACATCATTTTTGTCTTCTTGAATCAATACTCCACCAACCCCTACATCACTTGCATCAACAGTAATTTTAAATAATTGGCTGAAATTTGGTGCAGGAAGAACTGGTGCATTCTTAAGCATGGCCTTTAAATCATCAAAGGATTCCTGACACTGGTCAGACCAATGAAACTTGGATTTCTTACTCAACAAATTTGTGAATGTTCGGCAATAATGGAAACATTTGAACAAAATTTCCGATAATGTCCAGCCATACATAAAAATCGCATCAGTTGATATTTAGAAACAGGCACAGGGAATTCAGAAATAGCCTTGAGCTTCGCTTCTACAGGTTTAAGTTGACCTTGTCCCATAATATATCCTAAAAATGTGACACAAGCATGGCAAAACTCACTTTTGCTTAAATTAATCGTCAGATTTGCATCACTGATTCGATCGAAGAATTTCAGAATGGTTTCCAAGTGATTTTCCCAAGTATCGCTGTAGATGATGACGTCATCGATGTACGCGTTACAGTTATCTAGACCAGATGTTATCCTGTTTATAAGACGCTGGAATGTTCCCGAAGAATTTTTCATACCAAAATGCATCACTGTATATTGATAAAACTCATCTGGAGGTACAAATGCTGAAATTTCTTTTGCTCTTTTTGTGAGTGGAATTTGTCAAAATTCTTTTAGGAAGTCAAACGTGGTGACATATTTCGCATTTCCAATTTTATCAGTCATCCATTCTTGGATTTGGAATGAATCCGTTTTGGTGACACTGTTGACTTTTCTATTATTATCTAGCTTAGGCACAAAAATACATCGTGATTTCCGGTTACGTTTACTTTGTTCTATAAAATCATTCTCCAGTAAATATTGAATTTCTTTTTTCAAATATTCCTGTTTGAAAGGATTCATCTTGTAAGGATCTTGTTTCACAAGTGTAGAATCTACAATGTCAATGTCATAATAGATTTTACTTGTTCGTGTTGGTACATCAGGAAACAATTGCTCATACTCATGTAATAGCTGTTTTAGTTCACTCCTTTCCTTTTGTTGTAGATGTGACAATTTCTGGTCCAGATTGTTTAATATTTCTGAATTCTGAAGTTTGGTTAAACCAGAATCACTACAGTCAGGTTGCATTCCATCGTTTACATCCTCACTGTGTGGGACAGGTACAACTAAATTGATTGAATACTTAATTGGGCTATCTCTGTCAAAGTACTCCTTTAACATATTTATTTGACAAAGTTGCTTCTGCTTCCTCCTCCCAGGAGTATTAATGATATAATTTAAGTTATTTACTTTCTTTTCATCTGTATAAGGACCATACAATTTAGCCCGAAGGGGATTCTGAGGTATGGGCAAGAGAGCCAGAACTATATCACCAGGCGGAAAACTTCTTTTTCTGTGTATTTCTGTCATACCTTACTTTCAGTTTTGACTGATTAGAGTGAAGATTAGTTCTTGCTACTTCACAAACCTTTGACAACTTATATTTGAAATCAGAGACATAGCCAAGAAGATTCATCTTTAAATCTTCATTTGAAAAAAGTTTCTCTATTAATACTTTCAATGGTTTACGGTCAGTATGTCCAAAAACCAGTTCAAAGACTAAAACCCAAAGATTCTTGAACTGATTCCCTAACAGCAAACAACAACAAATGAATACCATCATCCCAATCCTTTCCTGTGTCAAAGCAATATGACAGAAACATATTCTTCAAAGTTTCGATTAAATCTTTCCAAGGGTGATAGACAGAAGATTTAAACTGTTGGATGCCTAATTCATGCATAACTGGTTGGAAAATTCCAGACATAAAATTTGACCCTTGATCAGACTGGCCAGATTTAGGAAGGCCAACAAGTGTAAAAAAAAAACTTTACCGAAGCTTTTACAATGGTTTAGTTTTAATATTTCTCAAAGGACTTGCCTCCGGAAATCTTGTAGACGCACGATTATGGTCAACACGTATTGGTTGCCTGACCTGGTTTTAGGTAAGGGACCGACACAGTCTATCATTATTCTACTAAATGGTTCGTCAAATGCAGAGATAGGTTTCAGATGAGGGTTAGGTATCTTCTGATTGGGTTTTTCTACTATTTGACAAGTGTGATAAGATCTACAGTATTTAGAAACATCACTTTTAAGTTTCGGCCAAACAAAAATGATTAAAGATCTTGTGATAAGTCTTATTGACTCCTAAATGACCGCCCAAGGGAGTTTCATGGGTTAGACTAAGAACTTCCTCTCCATATGACATCGGAACGACAAATTGACAGCTTACTGACCACTCGTCACCAGCGGGTATCTCAAGTGGTCTCCAGTTTCTCATAATGACCCCATGTTTCACAAAGTAACAATCTGGAACTTGTGTGGCATCAGTTTCACTAATATCCCTCTGAAACGAACAGGATATCTCAGGATCGTGTTCCTGTTTGACAACGAGTGATTGTCTTTTGTCACCATGATTCGAATAGAGAGAATGAGTTGTAAAAAGTGGATCACTGTGATCAATACCTTTTTTTCTATTTGATCAATAGAAAGAGAGAAGTGACCTAATCAAAAGACTGACCAAAAAATGTGTCAGTTAGAGGAATAATTTCCTTATCAACATCATTCTCAAGAGCTCTTTTTGCCATAGCTCTGGTAACTGCACAAGCAGGATAAAAACCAGGGATTTCAATCTCAGTAGGATCAACTTTTTGGTCCAAAGACCGCCGGTCAGTTACAAATGGATTAGCCACGACATTATCTCTCGCCAGGTTATTAACAAGTAACAATGGATACCTTCTATAGGTAAAGAAGTCACTTCCCCAACAGTCACCGGTCCTGAAATTAAGTCTGATGTCAAATAGACACAATGGCGAGGAACATTTACAAAGCAGCACTCTACTGCCTGAATAAGTACACTTTCACTAGAAGAAGACTTCTCAGTCAAATAGGAAAAGACTCTGAGAAGCTCCTGTGTCCCTTAATACTTTAATAAGGATAGGTTTGGCAGAATCACCAATAAGTGATATAGAACCTTCTGACATGAATGGTTCATAAGTCTCCAAAATAGAAACAGACTGGGGTTTGTTTGACCCAACAATTGTATTGCTTTCAATACAAGACCGTGATCTTGACCTCTTTGAAATAAGAGCATTTGGAATAGCTCTGTCTTTATTCTGTTGCTTAATTTTCAACCTGAAGCAATCAGAAATGACGTGCCTTTTCTTTTTACAATAAGTGCAGTAAGGAAGAGATAAGGATTTCTGATCAGTCTTATCAGATGTTTGATTTCTAACAGTTGTGCTGTTTTTAAATTTAGAAGTACTCGTTTGAGACTGAGATGATGATTTTTTTTACCAGAAAACTGCTGAGAGGAAGACTTACTGACAAATGAAATTTTGTGCATCGAGGAATAATCATCAGGCATGCCAGCAGATACTTCCAACGTTTCCACTCTTGATCAACCTTCTTGCTTGAGCACCACATATCAAATAGTTGTTCTTTTTCCTTTGTAAATTCGACATGAGTCTATCCAGTTTTTTTTCCTACTATTCCTAAACCTTTGTCGATATGCCTCAGGTACCGACTCATAACCCTTCAAGATGTACTCTTTAACCACATCATAATAAGTGCTTTGTTGTACCGACAGTGAAGTGGAAACTTCACGAGCTTTGCCAATAAGTACACTTTGTACTAATAAAATCCAATGCTCTCTGGGCCATTTCAAGTTTTCAGCAATGTTCTAAAAGTGAAGACAGTATTTATCTACTTCTTGTTCCTGAAAAGGGAATAATAACCTAAAATATCTGGTAACATCAAAACTGAACTTGCGTGTAAAGGGGAAGAGTGTGTTCCGCTTGCCAGTTCTAATTCCTTTAAATTATAATGCATTTCCCTTTCTTCTCTCTCTCTCTCTCTCTGCATCGGCATTACCATCATCATCATCATTTCTCTCTCTCTCTCCATCTACGTTTCTATTACTTTTTGCTTTTTCTGAAGCTGAAGCTTTCTTAATTCCAGTTCCATCTGTTTTTTTAGCTGTTTATTACCTTAATTTCCTATCAAAACCAGGTACAGACTTTCCAATCAAACCCAAAGCACTATTATCCAAAATTTCCTTTCATACCAAATATGGAATCAAAATATTCTTTATATCTTTCTTTGTCAAAAACGCTTTCTCTTCAGAAAGATCATAATGTCTTTCAAGCTCAAGCAACTCGTCCTTTTTCATAGACTCTAACACTACCTGGGTAGGACTTGAAACAAAGTTCTCAACCTTAGATGACATTGTGAATGATTGCTGGTTTCACTGAAGATTTCTCAAATGCGACAATGAAAATTCCAAAACAAAATCAAAATCAATTGTAATTTACAGAAATTCACATCCCACTCGAACCCCCAATTTTTCTAGGTCTTAACAAATTTGTAACAGAAAGAAAGTGAAATCAACAATGTAAGTAAAATCAACATGCAATTTATTTCCAGACAATAAAAGGGAAAATTCGAAAGACACTTACAATGTGTGTTAAATTCCAAATAATCCTAAATATCCTAAGCACAAGTCCAAAATAACAGAATGTTCTGAATGAATTCCAATAACCTTGAATGTCCCGATGTACCACAAAGATGTATTCCAGAATTTATTTGAATGAGTTCACACAAATCCCCAAATCATGTATTAATCCAAAGTCAATGAGAACTTTAGTAATTCCAATTGATAATTTAAATAAATATTCCTCTCAAATTATATCTGATTTCAACTATACAACTAAAATAGATTGCTTAGAGACTGATCTTTAGAACCAAAATTGTAGAACAGGAATGAAATTATTTACCAAAATCTGTATATATATATATATATATATATATATATATATATATATATATATAAATATGCCTACATGACCTATGTCACGACAGAATATGAGTAATTCTAATGGAAAAATACTTGCCTACCTGACCCATATCACAACAGGACATGTTGCCAAATACTATGTAAACAAATGTACGAAAGTTAAGTATTTTCAAATTACCATACAATTTACAATCATAGACAAAAGTTAAGTTTATAAATATCATATGTAACAATATTTAATATTGATTTAATAGAGGAGCGAGAGAGCAACCTAGAGACAAAACATCTACATGTTTTCTTCTTGTTCTTCCTTATGGCCCAATGAGCATTAGCTCGGTATATACGATATTTTTATTTATTCAGATTATTTTAAATTTTTGGATTGGCATTCAAATCTTTTAAGGAATTTCTCTCTTTTCCTGATAGCATCTTTGCATGCATCATGAAACCTTGGTTTGTTAACACGTCTAGGAATTGCCGTTCTATTTGGAATTGTATCTCCAGCAGCATCCTGGAATATCTTTGTAAATAGCGGTATTGAATCCACTATGTTGCCAAAACAATTAACTGTCAAATTTTATTCGCAGAGGAACAGAACCATTTTCTACTCCGCCTTGTTTAATTTCAATCTTTGCCTTGAAAAGTGGTCGCTACCACATATATCGTCAGCAACTTCCCAAAAGAAGTCAAGTAAAGGAGATGGATCTCAGATGGTCAAATCTGAGGACGAATATTTTCGTGTAGCAGGATGGGATAGTATACAACTTATCATTAAAAAGGCAAATATTGTGCTTTGAAACAAAGTTCTGTATTTTCTTCGATCTGGTTGATATATGTGCATCCCCATAGTGTATGGTGACCGGTAAAGTCGTCCGGTAGAACACAAAATGCTGGTAACTGTTTAATAAGTTGGTCAAGATCAGACATATCTACTGACTGGAATGCTTGGAGGGAGATATATTAAACAAAGTGTAAGAGTTCTGCGCATGGATACACGAACGGCTATAACCTGCTATGTTGCATTGTGATTAGTATGATCTTGAGGAGTTTTATTTATGATAACGGACACGCCTCCATAAGTCATATCAGTATTTTGTTAAAGTTGTAAATTGTGAAATTGTTTAGAATAACTCTATCGTTTTCTTTTAGAAAGGTTTCCTGAAGGTAAACAACTATTGGGTAATGTTTTTTACGCAGCTGACTTATTTTGTCAATATTTGCCTTTAAAAGTTTGCAATTCGATTGTATTATGGTATTATAATATTTATACAACTGGTGGAGGTACGGGGCTTCTGAGATATTTCACTGGGGCGGTATCAGGAGGCCCTGTAGTGTCCATACGTTATAGACTTCCAAACTTATTGAAGAGTCTGATAAGAACGTCAGATCCTTTCGGAAGCCTAATAGATTCTTTAAATCGAATTTAAATCGGCACCAGCCGTATGCTGCACTGGGGCCAGAGGTTTGC
Source organism: Margaritifera margaritifera (assembly GCA_029931535.1). Taxonomy (NCBI): domain Eukaryota; kingdom Metazoa; phylum Mollusca; class Bivalvia; order Unionida; family Margaritiferidae; genus Margaritifera; species Margaritifera margaritifera. Next base: position 531,650 of record JAQPZY010000854.1, read on the forward strand.
TGCTCTTTTCGTAGGCTGGATTTACCTGGTGTTTCTCTTGTAGAGTCGGCTGTCTTTTTGTAATACTATCAGATGGAACAATTACCTTTTATGTTTTAGAATCGATTCAGCAAATTACTTGCACAGGTTTTTGAGGTGATAACACTGTAAGCTATGTCTCGGTCTGTGGCCAGGTAATATCTGTCTGCTTACATGCAGAATCAGTGGAAAGTGTCTTCAGCATCTCAGCTAGGCAGTATAGGATTTGCCGGCAGTGTTTGATGGCGTTGTGACTTCCACAAAGTTTCTGGCCTCAGGGAAGCTCAGACATTTTTTAAAATGCTTTACACGTTGGATTTCCTTATCTTGCTTGCATTTAGGGTATTCTATAAGTAAAAAATGTGCTCCCCCCCGCCGGTAATTCACAAGAGAGCTTTTATCCTCGCAGGACGATCAGTCGTGACCCTCCTGCCCATATCTGAGGTAAGACTGGTTTCCTCCTGCAGCCAACTTTGTGGTGGCCTTATTGCAGGGAGTTAAAGCACTGCAAAGGATTAAGGATGAAAGCTTTAAATGGCCGGCTTTGATACATGTAGGCAAAATGGCAAAGTCAAACGTGAGAATGTGCGGTATTTATTGGAGTCAACATGCCGTTACTGAGAATGTTGATTCGTTTCACTTAGGAGACATTTTGGGATTGTCAAGCATCTCAGTATCACTGCAGCCATCCAGATCATTCGATCGCACTACACTTCCAGATGGACTGAGAGATTTGTATGGAAATACCTTAACGGCTACCTCCGCCAATCACTTTGAGCAAAGGAGAATATCAGAGTGAACTGTGCATCAGCACTCTAAGCGCAATTAACCGAAACCAAGTTGTTGACACTCTTTATCTCTCCATGCAAGCACTAAAATGCTTTTACTATTATACATGTAACTGTTTTGTTAGCTTTCTTTTCTCAACACTGAATTCAATAAGGAGAAGAAAAAAACAAACAGAAAAAAAATAAAAAAATAAAAAATAAACAATTGACTAAAAAGAGTTTATTCCTTCGAGTCACCGGCTGGATTATTCCTGGACCATTCGACACCAGGTCTCACACTATTCATATTTGTTTTATTGGTTTTCCAATAAAGGAAGACTATTATATCGTCACCTGTGCTCCCTACATGCTTCTTAGCCCAACAGGGGGACACAGTTTAATGCTGATATGTTGCTTTTATCCTGTCAGAGGTACCCAGATTGATATTCTCTAGCAAAGAAGAATCTGATGTACTCTAAGCAAAAAGAAACCTTATTATACTGACTCTTGCCATCGCTCTTGGAGGTAATTTCCTTTCTAAGATTCCAGGAGCAACACTATGCTACTTTAATGACAATAGTTGTCTTCAAAAGTATGGATACCAGTGAGACAAGATCTGTCTTAGCCCCTGAAGCTTGCCGTGACAAGCCGATTGATCAAACAGGGTACTTCTGACCACTAGTCGAGCTAAAGTTGAGGCCAAATTAATGGACTTCGTCGGAGTGGCTTTTCCTGTGCTCAACTACTAGAATTCTCTCCTCGACAGACACAGGACGCAACCCACAACAAAAAGATTGTCTTCACTAAATAGCTTCTTAGGGCATGCAGAAAGACACATTGGGTCTATTCTACACGTCTAAATCCCAAAACAACAAGGTACGAATATCACCGAGAAACAGTCCAATATAAGCTTCAGCTGAGAGCACAATACAACCTGGGTATGAAGATAAACAAACATAAATGAAAAATTTAGAAACGGCTCAAACAGCAGCCAAATGTTCTTTCCAATTAGCACTTCAAGAAGAAAAAAGTCAGGATTTCGATTTCTGAAATAACAGTTGACTTAAATATAGATTGACTAGACACAGAGATACGTACAAAAATGAACCAGCTGTGATATAAAGACGGATGATGCAGATGCAGATGCAGAGCGTAGACTATTGACTCTAAAAGAAGAAAGAGAATTACGTGGTTATGAAAATGCTATGGAAGTTGCAGAATCAAAATTGTCAGTGATGAAATCACAAGTGGAAATGTATGACAAAGATATATAAATCATAAAATCGATTTAAGCGAACAAACAATGCAACTAAAAAGTTAAATTGCAAGAATTATTGGTAAGTAGTAAAAGTAAAGAATTCAAGAAGGAGTTGGAGATTTATCAGAGCTAGAACATAATTGTAGAATGAATATTGAAAACATCAATTCAAGACGTAAATATAAGATACCTTTAGGTGAAAGGTACAAAAAACGGTTCAAGAAAAAAGTGCGAAAGGTGACACTCTCATTAAAGCTGTATGTATGATAGCAGCAGCTATTGCTTCTCCATAGCAAATTTGGTAAACGGTTTAACAGGTGGAAAAAATGCTGGATGTGGTGATAGTGCAGGTTGTAGTTGAAAAGACAGCACATAGTTATTCGATGGCGAAGTCAAACAAGGTATTAATGTTGTTTTTAAAACAGCTGGACAGGTTGTTTCTGTCTTAGCTGTCAGTTTGCTTATTCTAGCTTTAGTTGGTTTGTTGCTTGCTACTTGAATTAGAGGTGTGGACACGGCAACAAAAAGTGAAAAGGATTCATAACTGATTTTAAGAAGTAAATTAAGCCAGCTCCTGAAACCATTGCAATGAATAATGATTCTTTATTTGTTTTCATGATCAGTGTCTTTTAAATCATCTGTTGTTGTGACTACAAGACTGTTATCATTGATGTTATTTTCATCTACGCATTTCGTACCCATGTTCTCTTCTTTTATTTCTTTGTCTATCTTTTTGACAAATTGTTACAGACTGTTTATCAGCTGCTGGTAACATTTTTTAACCAAGTCGGCATTTATGGCAGTGTTTTCTTTTAGTTTAAAGACATCTGATAATTGTTTAAAGCTATTGTTGCATCCAACAATGATACCAGTTTTTATTATGTTATGTATGATGTTTATATAATATTGTGGATATTTTGGGAAATTATAAATGTTTCTTCACTTTAATATTTGCTTAAATCTTAATGTTTATCAGGAACAACATGTTTAACTAGTGTCCTTGAATTAGGTTGTTTTGATCAATATGTTTTCTCAATTTGAAGGTCAAGGTTGAATTTTGTTTACAGTTAGAATTCCATTAAGATATCTCATATTCTAGAACATTCTGTCATGTGACCAATCTTTATATATGCCATGTTTGGTGGACATTTTTTCAGTTTTGACATTACCATGAGTCTTGTAAAGAGCTATTACAGTTGTGAAAATTCATTCCAAATTCTAAGAGAGGAATTATTTTAAATATTCATTGGATTATAACAGTGCTCATAAACTTTTGGATTTTGGATTTTTAATTGATGATTTTGGAATTTATGTGAACTTATTCAGAGATTTTGGAATACTTCATTTTGACATCAGCACATCAAGATTTCTAGTACATCAGGACTTTGGAGACCATTAGCACATCATAACATTCAAGGACACAGCCGTGAATTCGGAACATTCTATATTTAGGACTTGTGATTAGAACAATCATTCTTATTGGATTATTAGGATTTCAAAACACATTACTGTAAGTGACTTTTTGACTTTTTTTCATTTTAATTATCTAGTAATAAATTGCTTGTTGATTTTTTACTTGATTTGTTGGTTTCACTTTCTTTCTGTTACATTTTTCTTAGACCATAGAGTCGTAACAGAAATTGGGGGCTCGTCTTCTCGGATCTGAATTTCATTAAAGCATATTAGAGATATTAAATTTATCTTTGAAATTCATATTGATTTTGTCTCGGAGAATATTTTTGTCTTTGGCAAAGATTTTTAATAGAGAAATTTTTTTGTGTGTGAAACCAACAAGCATTTACAATGGCATCTAATGTTCAGAATTTCATTTCAAAACCTACCCAGGAGGGGTTAGAGTGCATGAGAAAGGATGAGTTGCTCGAGCTTGCCAGAAAATACAGTCTATCTGAGGCAAAAGTATCATTGACAAAACAGGAGATAAAGATTATTTTGATTCAGTATTTAGTGGGAAAGGGAAATTTTGATAGTAGTGCTTGAAGTTCGAAGAGAAAGCCTGTATCTGGTTCTGACAGGAAATTAAGGGAATTAGAGTTAAAGAACCAGATGGATTTAGAATTGGCAAAGCTTCAGATTCAGAGAGAGAGAGAGAGAAAGAAGAGAGGCAGATCCAAATGCAGAAAGAAGAGAGGCAGATCCAAATGCAGAAAGAAGAGAGGCAGATGGAGAGAGAAAAAGAAGAGAGGCAGTTGGAGAGAGAGAAAGAAGAGAGACAAATGCAGATACAGATGGAGAGAGAAAGAAGAGAGACAAATGCGGATACAGATGCAGAGAGAGAAAGAAGAGAGGCAGATACAAATGCAAAGAGAAGAAAAGGAAATGCAATTTAAATTAAGAGAATTAGAACTGGCAAACAGAGCACACTCCACTCCTTTAAACACAAGTCCAGGTTTTGATGTTACTAGATATATTAGGTTAGTACCCCCTTTTCAGGAAAAAGAAGTAGATAAATACTTTCTTCATTTCGAGAAAATAGCTGAAAACTTGAAATGGCCCAGAGAGCATTGGACTTTGTTATTACAAAGTGTACTTATTGGCAAAGCTCGTGAAGTCTACATTTCACTATCAGTACAACAAAGCACTGATTATGATGTGGTTAAGGAGTACATCTTGAAAGCTTATGAGTTGGTACCAGAGGCATATCGACAAAGGTTTAGGAATTGTAGAAAAGAAACTGGACAAACTCATGTCGAATTTGCAAGGGATAAAGAACAACTATTTGATAGGTGGTGCTCAGCCAAGAAAGTTGATCAAGCTTATGATAACCTCCGACAGCTCGTATTAATTGAAGAGTTCAAGAGGTGCATCCATAGTGATGTTAAAACCTATCTTGACGAGCAGAATGTGGAAACTTTGGAAAATGCTGCTCGTATGGCTGATGATTATTCCTTGACTCACAAAATTTCATTTGGCAGTAAGTCGTCCTCTCAGCAGTTTTCTGGTAAAAAACCATTTCAATCTCATTTGAGTAATTCCAAATTTCACAACAGCACAACTGTTAGGAATCAAACATCTGATAAGACTGATCAGAAATCCTTGTCTCTTCCTACGTGCACTTATTGTAAAAAGAAAGGGCACGTTATTTCTGATTGCTTCAAGTTGAAAAATAAGCAACAGAGAAAAGACAGAGCTTTTCCAAATGCTCTTATTTCTACGAGGTCAAGGTCACGGTCTTGTATTGAAAGCAATACATTTGTTGGGTCAAGCAAACCCCAGTCTGATTCTATTTTGGAGGCTTATGAACCATTCATGTCAGAAGGCTCTATATCACTTATTGGTGATTCTGCCAAACCTATCCCAATTAAAATATTAAGGGACACGGGAGCTTCTCAGAGTCTTTTATTATCAGGTACTTTGCCTTTGTCTGAGGAGTCTTCTTCAAGTGAAAGTGTTCTTGTTCAGGGAGTAGAGTGCGGCTTTGTAAATGTTCCTCTCCATTGTGTAAATTTGGCATCAGACTTAGTTTCTGGACCTGTGACTGTTGGGGCAGTGACTTCTTTACCCATAGAGGGTGTTCATTTATTACTAGGCAATGACCTAGCTGGAGATAAGGTTGTGGTTAATCCACTTGTAACTGACAAGCCTTGTTTGGATCAGAAAGTTGATCCTGTCGAAACTGAAATCCCTGATTTGTACCCTGCTTGTGCAGTTACTAGAGCTATGGCAAAAAGAGCTCTTGAGAGTGATGTTGATCAGGATATTATTCCTTTAGCTGACACATGTATTGGTCAGTTTTTTGATGAGGTCACTTTTTCCTCAGGTATTGATCAATCAAATGGTATTGATCACAGTGATCCTCTTTTGGCAACTCATTCTCTTTGTTCTAATCAGGATGACAAACGACAATCCCTTGTCGTTGAACAGGAGCAAGATCCCGAGATATCTTGTTTGTTTCAGAGGGCTATTAGTGAAACTGAAGCCACACAAGTTCCAGTGTGTTACTTTGTGAAAAATGGGTCCTTATGAGGAAATGGAGACCACCTGATGTACCCGCTGGTGACGAGTGGTCAGTGAGCTATCAAATTGTTGTTCCTAAGTCATATCGACAGGAAATTCTAAATTTAGCACATGAAACTCCTTTGGCTGGTCATTTAGGAGTCCGTAAGACTTATCATAAGATCTTGAATCACTTGTATTGGCCGAAACTCAAAAGTGATGTTTCTAAATACTGCAGATCTTGTCACACTTGTCAAATGGTAGGAAAACCCAATCAGAAGATACCTAAGACTCATCTGCAACCTATTCCTGCATTTGATGAACCATTTAGTAGAATAATGGTAGACTGTGTTGGTCCTTTACCTAAAACCAAGTCAGGCAACCAATACTTGTTGACCATCATGTGTAGATCTACAAGATTTCCAGAAGCAATTCCTCTGAGAAATATAAAAACTAAAACTATTGTGAAAGCTTTGGTGAAGTTTTTTTACACTTGTTGGCCTTCCCAAATCTGTCCAGTCGGATCAAGGGTCAAATTTTATGTTTGGAATTTTCCAACAAGTTATGCATGAATTAGGCATCCAACAGTTTAAATCTTCTGCCTATCACCCTGAAAGTCAAGGTGCTTTGGAAAGATTTCATCAAACTTTGAAGAATATGATTCGATCATATTGCTTTGATACAGAAAAGGATTGGGATGAGGGTGTTCATTTGTTGTTGTTTGCTGTTAGGGAATCAGTTCAAGAGTCGTTGGGTTTTAGTCCCTTTGAACTAGTTTTTGGTCATACTGTCCGTGGACCATTGAAATTATTGAAAGAGAAACTTCTTTCAAATGAAGATTCAAAGATTAATCTTCTTGATTATGTTTCTGATTTCAAATACAAGTTGTCAAAGGCCTGTGAAGTAGCAAGAACTAATCTTCACACTACCCAGTCAAAAATGAAATTAAGGTATGACAGAAATTCACAGGAAAGGAGTTTTAAACCTGGTGACAAAGTTCTGGCTCTCTTTCCCATACCTCAGAATCCTCTTCAGGCTAAATTTTATGGTCCTTATACCGTTGAAAAGAAAGTAAATGACTTAAATTATATCAATAACACTCCTGGGAGACGGAAACAAAAACAACTTTGTCATATAAATATGTTAAAGGAATATTTTGACAGAGATAGCTCAGCTAATTATTCAGTTAATTTATTTGTACCTGTCCCACACAGTGAAGATATCAACGATGGAGTACGATCAGACTATAGTGACTCTGGTATAACCAATCTTCGGAATTCAGAAATATTGAACAACCTAGACCAGAAACTTTCACATCTACAACAACAGGAAAGAAATGAACTAAAACAGCTATTACATGACTATGAGCACTTGTTTCCTGATGTTCCAACACGAACAAGTAAAATTTATCATGACGTTGACATTGTAGATTCTGCGCCTGTGAAACAGCATCCTTATAGGATGAATCCTCTCAAACAGAACTATCTGAAGAAAGAAATTCAGTATCTACTGGAGAATGATTTCATAGAACCAAGTAAAAGTAACTGGAGTTCACCATGTATTCTTGTTCCCAAGCCAGATAATACATTCCGTATGTGTACTGACTATAGAAAAGTCAACAGTGTCACCAAAACTGATTCATTTCCAATCCCAAGAATGGACGATTGCATTGATAAAATTGGAAATGCGGAATATGTCACCAAGTTTGACCTTTTAAAAGGATTCTGGCAAATTCCACTGACGGAAAGGGCAAAAGAAATTTCAACATTTGTAACTCCAGATGGACTTTATCAATATAAAGTCATGCCGTTTGGAATGAAAAATTCGCCTGCAACGTTTCAACGTCTGATGAACATGATAACATTTGGTCTTGATAATTGTGACGCTTATATCGATGACGTCATTATCTACAACAACACCTGGGAAGATCATTTGGAAATCATTCGAAAATTCTTCGATCGACTCAGTGATGCGAATCTGACAATTAATTTGAGCAAAAGTGAGTTTTGCCATGCTTGTGTCACATTTTTAGGACATATTGTGGGACGAGGTCAAGTTAAACCTATAGAAGCTAAGGTCAAGGCTATCTCTGAATTTCAAGTTCCAATTTGTAAAAAGCAACTGATGCGATTTCTAGGTATGGCTGGATATTATCGGAAATTTTGTTCCAATTTTTCCAAAATTGCTGAACCTTTGACAAGTTTATTGAGTAAGAAAGCCAAATTTTATTGGTCTGACAAGTGTCAGGAATCTTTTGACAAGTTAAAGGCCATGCTTAAGAATGCACCAGTTCTTTCTGCACCAAATTTCAGCCAATCATTTAAATTATATGTTGATGCAAGTGATGTAGGGGTTGGTGGAGTATTGATTCAGGAAGACAAAAGTGGTGTGGATCACCCTGTGTGTTATTTTTCTAAAAAACTAAACAAGCTCCAGCAAAATTATTCCACAATTGAGAAGGAATGTTTGGCTTTGATATTGGCTTTACAGCATTTTGAAGTGTATGTTACCTCAGCTCTTTCTCCAATTATTGTGTACAGTGATCACAATCCCCTTACTTTCATCAACAAAATGAAAGATAAAAATAGGAGATTGTTGAGATGGAGTTTGATATTGCAGGAATATAACATTGACATCAAACACATCAGGGGAAAAGACAATGTGATTGCAGATGCACTCTCACGTGCCTAGAAATCTAATATTGCTTGATGTAACTAAGTCCAGTATCATAAAACATGTTCTTATGTAATTTTGGTTATTATAGTATTAGATGTATATTCAAAAGAAAGCTTTATTATATAAATCTTTCTTTTTCTTTATGAGGGGAGGTGTTATGTATGATGTTTATATAATATTGTTGATATTTTGGGAAATTATAAATTTTTCTTCACTTTAATATTTGCTTAAATCTTAATGTTTATCAGGAAAAACATGTTTAACTAGTGTCCTTGAATTAGGTTGTTTTGATCAATATGTTTTCTCAATTTGAAGGTCAAGGTTGAATTTTGTTTACAGTTAGAATTCCATTAAGATATCTCATATTCTAGAACATTCTGTCATGTGACCAATCTTTATATATGCCATGTTTGGTGGACATTTTTTCAGTTTTGACATTACCATGAGTCTTGTAAAGAGCTATTACAGTTGTGAAAATTCATTCCAAATTCTAAGAGAGGAATTATTTTAAATATTCATTGGATTATAACAGTGCTCATAAACTTTTGGATTTTGGATTTTTAATTGATGATTTTGGAATTTATGTGAACTTATTCAGAGATTTTGGAATACTTCATTTTGACATCAGCACATCAAGATTTCTAGTACATCAGGACTTTGGAGACCATTAGCACATCATAACATTCAAGGACACAGCCGTGAATTCGGAACATTCTATATTTAGGACTTGTGATTAGAACAATCATTCTTATTGGATTATTAGGATTTCAAAACACATTACTGTAAGTGACTTTTTGACTTTTTTTCATTTTAATTATCTAGTAATAAATTGCTTGTTGATTTTTTACTTGATTTGTTGGTTTCACTTTCTTTCTGTTACATTTTTCTTAGACCATAGAGTCGTAACAGAAATTGGGGGCGTGTCTTCTCGGATCTGAATTTCATTAAAGCATATTAGAGATATTAAATTTATCTTGAAATTCATATTGATTTTGTCTCGGAGAATATTTTTGTCTTTGGCAAAGATTTTTAATAGAGAAATTTTTGTGTGTGTGAAACCAACAAGCATTTACAATGGCATCTAATGTTCAGAATTTCATTTCAAAACCTACCCAGGAGGGGTTAGAGTGCATGAGAAAGGATGAGTTGCTCGAGCTTGCCAGAAAATACAGTCTATCTGAGGCAAAAGTATCATTGACAAAACAGGAGATAAAGATTATTTTGATTCAGTATTTAGTGGGAAAGGGAAATTTTGATAGTAGTGCTTTAAGTTCGAAGAGAAAGCCTGCATCTGGTTCTGACAGGAAATTAAGGGAATTAGAGTTAAAGAACCAGATGGATTTAGAATTGGCAAAGCTTCAGATTCAGAGAGAGAGAGAGAAAGAAGAGAGGCAGATCCAAATGCAGAAAGAAGAGAGGCAGATCCAAATGCAGAAAGAAGAGAGGCAGATGGAGAGAGAAAAAGAAGAGAGGCAGTTGGAGAGAGAGAAAGAAGAGAGACAAATGCGGATACAGATGCAGAGAGAGAAAGAAGAGAGGCAGATACAAATGCAAAGAGAAGAAAAGGAAATGCAATTTAAATTAAGAGAATTAGAACTGGCAAACAGAGCACACTCCACTCCTTTAAACACAAGTCCAGGTTTTGATGTTACTAGATATATTAGGTTAGTACCCCCTTTTCAGGAAAAAGAAGTAGATAAATACTTTCTTCATTTCGAGAAAATAGCTGAAAACTTGAAATGGCCCAGAGAGCATTGGACTTTGTTATTACAAAGTGTACTTATTGGCAAAGCTCGTGAAGTCTACATTTCACTATCAGTACAACAAAGCACTGATTATGATGTGGTTAAGGAGTACATCTTGAAAGCTTATGAGTTGGTACCAGAGGCATATCGACAAAGGTTTAGGAATTGTAGAAAAGAAACTGGACAAACTCATGTCGAATTTGCAAGGGATAAAGAACAACTATTTGATAGGTGGTGCTCAGCCAAGAAAGTTGATCAAGCTTATGATAACCTCCGACAGCTCGTATTAATTGAAGAGTTCAAGAGGTGCATCCATAGTGATGTTAAAACCTATCTTGACGAGCAGAATGTGGAAACTTTGGAAAATGCTGCTCGTATGGCTGATGATTATTCCTTGACTCACAAAATTTCATTTGGCAGTAAGTCGTCCTCTCAGCAGTTTTCTGGTAAAAAACCATTTCAATCTCATTCGAGTAATTCCAAATTTCACAACAGCACAACTGTTAGGAATCAAACATCTGATAAGACTGATCAGAAATCCTTATCTCTTCCTACGTGCACTTATTGTAAAAAGAAAGGGCACGTTATTTCTGATTGCTTCAAGTTGAAAAATAAGCGACAGAGAAAAGACAGAGCTTTTCCAAATGCTCTTATTTCTACGAGGTCAAGGTCACGGTCTTGTATTGAAAGCAATACATTTGTTGGGTCAAACAAACCCCAGTCTGATTCTATTTTGGAGGCTTATGAACCATTCATGTCAGAAGGCTCTATATCACTTATTGGTGATTCTGCCAAACCTATCCCAATTAAAATATTAAGGGACACGGGAGCTTCTCAGAGTCTTTTATTATCAGGTACTTTGCCTTTGTCTGAGGAGTCTTCTTCAAGTGAAAGTGTTCTTGTTCAGGGAGTGGAGTGCGGCTTTGTAAATGTTCCTCTCCATTGTGTAAATTTGGCATCAGACTTAGTTTCTGGACCTGTGACTGTTGGGGCAGTGACTTCTTTACCCATAGAGGGTGTTCATTTATTACTAGGCAATGACCTAGCTGGAGATAAGGTTGTGGTTAATCCACTTGTAACTGACAAGCCTTGTTTGGATCAGAAAGTTGATCCTGTCGAAACTGAAATCCCTGATTTGTACCCTGCTTGTGCAGTTACTAGAGCTATGGCAAAAAGAGCTCTTGAGAGTGATGTTGATCAGGATATTATTCCTTTAGCTGACACATGTATTGGTCAGTTTTTTGATGAGGTCACTTTTTCCTCAGGTATTGATCAATCAAATGGTATTGATCACAGTGATCCTCTTTTGGCAACTCATTCTCTTTGTTCTAATCAGAATGACAAACGACAATCCCTTGTCGTTGAACAGGAGCAAGATCCCGAGATATCTTGTTTGTTTCAGAGGGCTATTAGTGAAACTGAAGCCACACAAGTTCCAGTGTGTTACTTTGTGAAAAATGGGTCCTTATGAGGAAATGGAGACCACCTGATGTACCCGCTGGTGACGAGTGGTCAGTGAGCTATCAAATTGTTGTTCCTAAGTCATATCGACAGGAAATTCTAAATTTAGCACATGAAACTCCTTTGGCTGGTCATTTAGGAGTCCGTAAGACTTATCATAAGATCTTGAATCATTTGTATTGGCCGAAACTCAAAAGTGATGTTTCTAAATACTGCAGATCTTGTCACACTTGTCAAATGGTAGGAAAACCCAATCAGAAGATACCTAAGACTCATCTGCAACCTATTCCTGCATTTGATGAACCATTTAGTAGAATAATGGTAGACTGTGTTGGTCCTTTACCTAAAACCAAGTCAGGCAACCAATACTTGTTGACCATCATGTGTACATCTACAAGATTTCCAGAAGCAATTCCTCTGAGAAATATAAAAACTAAAACTATTGTGAAAGCTTTGGTGAAGTTTTTTACACTTGTTGGCCTTCCCAAATCTGTCCAGTCGGATCAAGGGTCAAATTTTATGTCTGGAATTTTCCAACAAGTTATGCATAAATTAGGCATCCAACAGTTTAAATCTTCTGCCTATCACCCTGAAAGTCAAGGTGCTTTGGAAAGATTTCATCAAACTTTGAAGAATATGATTCGATCATATTGCTTTGATACAGAAAAGGATTGGGATGAGGGTGTTCATTTGTTGTTGTTATCTGTTAGGGAATCAGTTCAAGAGTCGTTGGGTTTTAGTCCCTTTGAACTAGTTTTTGGTCATACTGTCCGTGGACCATTGAAATTATTGAAAGAGAAACTTCTTTCAAATGAAGATTCAAAGATTAATCTTCTTGATTATGTTTCTGATTTCAAATACAAGTTGTCAAAGGCCTGTGAAGTAGCAAGAACTAATCTTCACACTACCCAGTCAAAAATGAAATTAAGGTATGACAGAAATTCACAGGAAAGGAGTTTTAAACCTGGTGACAAAGTTCTGGCTCTCTTTCCCATACCTCAGAATCCTCTTCAGGCTAAATTTTATGGTCCTTATACCGTTGAAAAGAAAGTAAATGACTTAAATTATATCAATAACACTCCTGGGAGACGGAAACAAAAACAACTTTGTCATATAAATATGTTAAAGGAATATTTTGACAGAGATAGCTCAGCTAATTATTCAGTTAATTTATTTGTACCTGTCCCACACAGTGAAGATATCAACGATGGAGTACGATCAGACTATAGTGACTCTGGTATAACCAATCTTCGGAATTCAGAAATATTGAACAACCTAGACCAGAAACTTTCACATCTACAACAACAGGAAAGAAATGAACTAAAACAGCTATTACATGACTATGAGCACTTGTTTCCTGATGTTCCAACACGAACAAGTAAAATTTATCATGACGTTGACATTGTAGATTCTGCGCCTGTGAAACAGCATCCTTATAGGATGAATCCTCTCAAACAGAACTATCTGAAGAAAGAAATTCAGTATCTACTGGAGAATGATTTCATAGAACCAAGTAAAAGTAACTGGAGTTCACCATGTATTCTTGTTCCCAAGCCAGATAATACATTCCGTATGTGTACTGACTATAGAAAAGTCAACAGTGTCACCAAAACTGATTCATTTCCAATCCCAAGAATGGACGATTGCATTGATAAAATTGGAAATGCGGAATATGTCACCAAGTTTGACCTTTTAAAAGGATTCTGGCAAATTCCACTGACGGAAAGGGCAAAAGAAATTTCAACATTTGTAACTCCAGATGGACTTTATCAATATAAAGTCATGCCGTTTGGAATGAAAAATTCGCCTGCAACGTTTCAACGTCTGATGAACATGATAACATTTGGTCTTGATAATTGTGACGCTTATATCGATGACGTCATTATCTACAACAACACCTGGGAAGATCATTTGGAAATCATTCGAAAATTCTTCGATCGACTCAGTGATGCGAATCTGACAATTAATTTGAGCAAAAGTGAGTTTTGCCATGCTTGTGTCACATTTTTAGGACATATTGTGGGACGAGGTCAAGTTAAACCTATAGAAGCTAAGGTCAAGGCTATCTCTGAATTTCAAGTTCCAATTTGTAAAAAGCAACTGATGCGATTTCTAGGTATGGCTGGATATTATCGGAAATTTTGTTCCAATTTTTCCAAAATTGCTGAACCTTTGACAAGTTTATTGAGTAAGAAAGCCAAATTTTATTGGTCTGACAAGTGTCAGGAATCTTTTGACAAGTTAAAGGCCATGCTTAAGAATGCACCAGTTCTTTCTGCACCAAATTTCAGCCAATCATTTAAATTATATGTTGATGCAAGTGATGTAGGGGTTGGTGGAGTATTGATTCAGGAAGACAAAAGTGGTGTGGATCACCCTGTGTGTTATTTTTCTAAAAAAACTAAACAAGCTCCAGCAAAATTATTCCACAATTGAGAAGGAATGTTTGGCTTTGATATTGGCTTTACAGCATTTTGAAGTGTATGTTACCTCAGCTCTTTCTCCAATTATTGTGTACAGTGATCACAATCCCCTTACTTTCATCAACAAAATGAAAGATAAAAATAGGAGATTGTTGAGATGGAGTTTGATATTGCAGGAATATAACATTGACATCAAACACATCAGGGGAAAAGACAATGTGATTGCAGATGCACTCTCACGTGCCTAGAAATCTAATATTGCTTGATGTAACTAAGTCCAGTATCATAAAACATGTTCTTATGTAATTTTGGTTATTATAGTATTAGATGTATATTCAAAAGAAAGCTTTATTATATAAATCTTTCTTTTTCTTTATGAGGGGAGGTGTTATGTATGATGTTTATATAATATTGTTGATATTTTGGGAAATTATAAATTTTTCTTCACTTTAATATTTGCTTAAATCTTAATGTTTATCAGGAAAAACATGTTTAACTAGTGTCCTTGAATTAGGTTGTTTTGATCAATATGTTTTCTCAATTTGAAGGTCAAGGTTGAATTTTGTTTACAGTTAGAATTCCATTAAGATATCTCATATTCTAGAACATTCTGTCATGTGACCAATCTTTATATATGCCATGTTTGGTGGACATTTTTTCAGTTTTGACATTACCATGAGTCTTGTAAAGAGCTATTACAGTTGTGAAAATTCATTCCAAATTCTAAGAGAGGAATTATTTTAAATATTCATTGGATTATAACAGTGCTCATAAACTTTTGGATTTTGGATTTTTAATTGATGATTTTGGAATTTATGTGAACTTATTCAGAGATTTTGGAATACTTCATTTTGACATCAGCACATCAAGATTTCTAGTACATCAGGACTTTGGAGACCATTAGCACATCATAACATTCAAGGACACAGCCGTGAATTCGGAACATTCTATATTTAGGACTTGTGATTAGAACAATCATTCTTATTGGATTATTAGGATTTCAAAACACATTACTGTAAGTGACTTTTTGACTTTTTTTCATTTTAATTATCTAGTAATAAATTGCTTGTTGATTTTTTACTTGATTTGTTGGTTTCACTTTCTTTCTGTTACATTTTTCTTAGACCATAGAGTCGTAACAGAAATTGGGGGCGTGTCTTCTCGGATCTGAATTTCATTAAAGCATATTAGAGATATTAAATTTATCTTGAAATTCATATTGATTTTGTCTCGGAGAATATTTTTGTCTTTGGCAAAGATTTTTAATAGAGAAATTTTTGTGTGTGTGAAACCAACAAGCATTTACAATGGCATCTAATGTTCAGAATTTCATTTCAAAACCTACCCAGGAGGGGTTAGAGTGCATGAGAAAGGATGAGTTGCTCGAGCTTGCCAGAAAATACAGTCTATCTGAGGCAAAAGTATCATTGACAAAACAGGAGATAAAGATTATTTTGATTCAGTATTTAGTGGGAAAGGGAAATTTTGATAGTAGTGCTTTAAGTTCGAAGAGAAAGCCTGCATCTGGTTCTGACAGGAAATTAAGGGAATTAGAGTTAAAGAACCAGATGGATTTAGAATTGGCAAAGCTTCAGATTCAGAGAGAGAGAGAGAAAGAAGAGAGGCAGATCCAAATGCAGAAAGAAGAGAGGCAGATCCAAATGCAGAAAGAAGAGAGGCAGATGGAGAGAGAAAAAGAAGAGAGGCAGTTGGAGAGAGAGAAAGAAGAGAGACAAATGCGGATACAGATGCAGAGAGAGAAAGAAGAGAGGCAGATACAAATGCAAAGAGAAGAAAAGGAAATGCAATTTAAATTAAGAGAATTAGAACTGGCAAACAGAGCACACTCCCACTCCTTTAAACACAAGTCCAGGTTTTGATGTTACTAGATATATTAGGTTAGTACCCCCTTTTCAGGAAAAAGAAGTAGATAAATACTTTCTTCATTTCGAGAAAATAGCTGAAAACTTGAAATGGCCCAGAGAGCATTGGACTTTGTTATTACAAAGTGTACTTATTGGCAAAGCTCGTGAAGTCTACATTTCACTATCAGTACAACAAAGCACTGATTATGATGTGGTTAAGGAGTACATCTTGAAAGCTTATGAGTTGGTACCAGAGGCATATCGACAAAGGTTTAGGAATTGTAGAAAAGAAACTGGACAAACTCATGTCGAATTTGCAAGGGATAAAGAACAACTATTTGATAGGTGGTGCTCAGCCAAGAAAGTTGATCAAGCTTATGATAACCTCCGACAGCTCGTATTAATTGAAGAGTTCAAGAGGTGCATCCATAGTGATGTTAAAACCTATCTTGACGAGCAGAATGTGGAAACTTTGGAAAATGCTGCTCGTATGGCTGATGATTATTCCTTGACTCACAAAATTTCATTTGGCAGTAAGTCGTCCTCTCAGCAGTTTTCTGGTAAAAAACCATTTCAATCTCATTCGAGTAATTCCAAATTTCACAACAGCACAACTGTTAGGAATCAAACATCTGATAAGACTGATCAGAAATCCTTATCTCTTCCTACGTGCACTTATTGTAAAAAGAAAGGGCACGTTATTTCTGATTGCTTCAAGTTGAAAAATAAGCGACAGAGAAAAGACAGAGCTTTTCCAAATGCTCTTATTTCTACGAGGTCAAGGTCACGGTCTTGTATTGAAAGCAATACATTTGTTGGGTCAAACAAACCCCAGTCTGATTCTATTTTGGAGGCTTATGAACCATTCATGTCAGAAGGCTCTATATCACTTATTGGTGATTCTGCCAAACCTATCCCAATTAAAATATTAAGGGACACGGGAGCTTCTCAGAGTCTTTTATTATCAGGTACTTTGCCTTTGTCTGAGGAGTCTTCTTCAAGTGAAAGTGTTCTTGTTCAGGGAGTGGAGTGCGGCTTTGTAAATGTTCCTCTCCATTGTGTAAATTTGGCATCAGACTTAGTTTCTGGACCTGTGACTGTTGGGGCAGTGACTTCTTTACCCATAGAGGGTGTTCATTTATTACTAGGCAATGACCTAGCTGGAGATAAGGTTGTGGTTAATCCACTTGTAACTGACAAGCCTTGTTTGGATCAGAAAGTTGATCCTGTCGAAACTGAAATCCCTGATTTGTACCCTGCTTGTGCAGTTACTAGAGCTATGGCAAAAAGAGCTCTTGAGAGTGATGTTGATCAGGATATTATTCCTTTAGCTGACACATGTATTGGTCAGTTTTTTGATGAGGTCACTTTTTCCTCAGGTATTGATCAATCAAATGGTATTGATCACAGTGATCCTCTTTTGGCAACTCATTCTCTTTGTTCTAATCAGAATGACAAACGACAATCCCTTGTCGTTGAACAGGAGCAAGATCCCGAGATATCTTGTTTGTTTCAGAGGGCTATTAGTGAAACTGAAGCCACACAAGTTCCAGTGTGTTACTTTGTGAAAAATGGGTCCTTATGAGGAAATGGAGACCACCTGATGTACCCGCTGGTGACGAGTGGTCAGTGAGCTATCAAATTGTTGTTCCTAAGTCATATCGACAGGAAATTCTAAATTTAGCACATGAAACTCCTTTGGCTGGTCATTTAGGAGTCCGTAAGACTTATCATAAGATCTTGAATCATTTGTATTGGCCGAAACTCAAAAGTGATGTTTCTAAATACTGCAGATCTTGTCACACTTGTCAAATGGTAGGAAAACCCAATCAGAAGATACCTAAGACTCATCTGCAACCTATTCCTGCATTTGATGAACCATTTAGTAGAATAATGGTAGACTGTGTTGGTCCTTTACCTAAAACCAAGTCAGGCAACCAATACTTGTTGACCATCATGTGTACATCTACAAGATTTCCAGAAGCAATTCCTCTGAGAAATATAAAAACTAAAACTATTGTGAAAGCTTTGGTGAAGTTTTTTACACTTGTTGGCCTTCCCAAATCTGTCCAGTCGGATCAAGGGTCAAATTTTATGTCTGGAATTTTCCAACAAGTTATGCATAAATTAGGCATCCAACAGTTTAAATCTTCTGCCTATCACCCTGAAAGTCAAGGTGCTTTGGAAAGATTTCATCAAACTTTGAAGAATATGATTCGATCATATTGCTTTGATACAGAAAAGGATTGGGATGAGGGTGTTCATTTGTTGTTGTTATCTGTTAGGGAATCAGTTCAAGAGTCGTTGGGTTTTAGTCCCTTTGAACTAGTTTTTGGTCATACTGTCCGTGGACCATTGAAATTATTGAAAGAGAAACTTCTTTCAAATGAAGATTCAAAGATTAATCTTCTTGATTATGTTTCTGATTTCAAATACAAGTTGTCAAAGGCCTGTGAAGTAGCAAGAACTAATCTTCACACTACCCAGTCAAAAATGAAATTAAGGTATGACAGAAATTCACAGGAAAGGAGTTTTAAACCTGGTGACAAAGTTCTGGCTCTCTTTCCCATACCTCAGAATCCTCTTCAGGCTAAATTTTATGGTCCTTATACCGTTGAAAAGAAAGTAAATGACTTAAATTATATCAATAACACTCCTGGGAGACGGAAACAAAAACAACTTTGTCATATAAATATGTTAAAGGAATATTTTGACAGAGATAGCTCAGCTAATTATTCAGTTAATTTATTTGTACCTGTCCCACACAGTGAAGATATCAACGATGGAGTACGATCAGACTATAGTGACTCTGGTATAACCAATCTTCGGAATTCAGAAATATTGAACAACCTAGACCAGAAACTTTCACATCTACAACAACAGGAAAGAAATGAACTAAAACAGCTATTACATGACTATGAGCACTTGTTTCCTGATGTTCCAACACGAACAAGTAAAATTTATCATGACGTTGACATTGTAGATTCTGCGCCTGTGAAACAGCATCCTTATAGGATGAATCCTCTCAAACAGAACTATCTGAAGAAAGAAATTCAGTATCTACTGGAGAATGATTTCATAGAACCAAGTAAAAGTAACTGGAGTTCACCATGTATTCTTGTTCCCAAGCCAGATAATACATTCCGTATGTGTACTGACTATAGAAAAGTCAACAGTGTCACCAAAACTGATTCATTTCCAATCCCAAGAATGGACGATTGCATTGATAAAATTGGAAATGCGGAATATGTCACCAAGTTTGACCTTTTAAAAGGATTCTGGCAAATTCCACTGACGGAAAGGGCAAAAGAAATTTCAACATTTGTAACTCCAGATGGACTTTATCAATATAAAGTCATGCCGTTTGGAATGAAAAATTCGCCTGCAACGTTTCAACGTCTGATGAACATGATAACATTTGGTCTTGATAATTGTGACGCTTATATCGATGACGTCATTATCTACAACAACACCTGGGAAGATCATTTGGAAATCATTCGAAAATTCTTCGATCGACTCAGTGATGCGAATCTGACAATTAATTTGAGCAAAAGTGAGTTTTGCCATGCTTGTGTCACATTTTTAGGACATATTGTGGGACGAGGTCAAGTTAAACCTATAGAAGCTAAGGTCAAGGCTATCTCTGAATTTCAAGTTCCAATTTGTAAAAGCAACTGATGCGATTTCTAGGTATGGCTGGATATTATCGGAAATTTTGTTCCAATTTTTCCAAAATTGCTGAACCTTTGACAAGTTTATTGAGTAAGAAAGCCAAATTTTATTGGTCTGACAAGTGTCAGGAATCTTTTGACAAGTTAAAGGCCATGCTTAAGAATGCACCAGTTCTTTCTGCACCAAATTTCAGCCAATCATTTAAATTATATGTTGATGCAAGTGATGTAGGGGTTGGTGGAGTATTGATTCAGGAAGACAAAAGTGGTGTGGATCACCCTGTGTGTTATTTTTCTAAAAAACTAAACAAGCTCCAGCAAAATTATTCCACAATTGAGAAGGAATGTTTGGCTTTGATATTGGCTTTACAGCATTTTGAAGTGTATGTTACCTCAGCTCTTTCTCCAATTATTGTGTACAGTGATCACAATCCCCTTACTTTCATCAACAAAATGAAAGATAAAAATAGGAGATTGTTGAGATGGAGTTTGATATTGCAGGAATATAACATTGACATCAAACACATCAGGGGAAAAGACAATGTGATTGCAGATGCACTCTCACGTGCCTAGAAATCTAATATTGCTTGATGTAACTAAGTCCAGTATCATAAAACATGTTCTTATGTAATTTTGGTTATTATAGTATTAGATGTATATTCAAAAGAAAGCTTTATTATATAAATCTTTCTTTTTCTTTATGAGGGGAGGTGTTATGTATGATGTTTATATAATATTGTTGATATTTTGGGAAATTATAAATTTTTCTTCACTTTAATATTTGCTTAAATCTTAATGTTTATCAGGAAAAACATGTTTAACTAGTGTCCTTGAATTAGGTTGTTTTGATCAATATGTTTTCTCAATTTGAAGGTCAAGGTTGAATTTTGTTTACAGTTAGAATTCCATTAAGATATCTCATATTCTAGAACATTCTGTCATGTGACCAATCTTTATATATGCCATGTTTGGTGGACATTTTTTCAGTTTTGACATTACCATGAGTCTTGTAAAGAGCTATTACAGTTGTGAAAATTCATTCCAAATTCTAAGAGAGGAATTATTTTAAATATTCATTGGATTATAACAGTGCTCATAAACTTTTGGATTTTGGATTTTTAATTGATGATTTTGGAATTTATGTGAACTTATTCAGAGATTTTGGAATACTTCATTTTGACATCAGCACATCAAGATTTCTAGTACATCAGGACTTTGGAGACCATTAGCACATCATAACATTCAAGGACACAGCCGTGAATTCGGAACATTCTATATTTAGGACTTGTGATTAGAACAATCATTCTTATTGGATTATTAGGATTTCAAAACACATTACTGTAAGTGACTTTTTGACTTTTTTTCATTTTAATTATCTAGTAATAAATTGCTTGTTGATTTTTTACTTGATTTGTTGGTTTCACTTTCTTTCTGTTACATTTTTCTTAGACCATAGAGTCGTAACAGAAATTGGGGGAGTGTCTTCTCGGATCTGAATTTCATTAAAGCATATTAGAGATATTAAATTTATCTTGAAATTCATATTGATTTTGTCTCGGAGAATATTTTTGTCTTTGGCAAAGATTTTTAATAGAGAAATTTTTGTGTGTGTGAAACCAACAAGCATTTACAATGGCATCTAATGTTCAGAATTTCATTTCAAAACCTACCCAGGAGGGGTTAGAGTGCATGAGAAAGGATGAGTTGCTCGAGCTTGCCAGAAAATACAGTCTATCTGAGGCAAAAGTATCATTGACAAAACAGGAGATAAAGATTATTTTGATTCAGTATTTAGTGGGAAAGGGAAATTTTGATAGTAGTGCTTTAAGTTCGAAGAGAAAGCCTGCATCTGGTTCTGACAGGAAATTAAGGGAATTAGAGTTAAAGAACCAGATGGATTTAGAATTGGCAAAGCTTCAGATTCAGAGAGAGAGAGAGAAAGAAGAGAGGCAGATCCAAATGCAGAAAGAAGAGAGGCAGATCCAAATGCAGAAAGAAGAGAGGCAGATGGAGAGAGAAAAAGAAGAGAGGCAGTTGGAGAGAGAGAAAGAAGAGAGACAAATGCGGATACAGATGCAGAGAGAGAAAGAAGAGAGGCAGATACAAATGCAAAGAGAAGAAAAGGAAATGCAATTTAAATTAAGAGAATTAGAACTGGCAAACAGAGCACACTCCACTCCTTTAAACACAAGTCCAGGTTTTGATGTTACTAGATATATTAGGTTAGTACCCCCTTTTCAGGAAAAAGAAGTAGATAAATACTTTCTTCATTTCGAGAAAATAGCTGAAAACTTGAAATGGCCCAGAGAGCATTGGACTTTGTTATTACAAAGTGTACTTATTGGCAAAGCTCGTGAAGTCTACATTTCACTATCAGTACAACAAAGCACTGATTATGATGTGGTTAAGGAGTACATCTTGAAAGCTTATGAGTTGGTACCAGAGGCATATCGACAAAGGTTTAGGAATTGTAGAAAAGAAACTGGACAAACTCATGTCGAATTTGCAAGGGATAAAGAACAACTATTTGATAGGTGGTGCTCAGCCAAGAAAGTTGATCAAGCTTATGATAACCTCCGACAGCTCGTATTAATTGAAGAGTTCAAGAGGTGCATCCATAGTGATGTTAAAACCTATCTTGACGAGCAGAATGTGGAAACTTTGGAAAATGCTGCTCGTATGGCTGATGATTATTCCTTGACTCACAAAATTTCATTTGGCAGTAAGTCGTCCTCTCAGCAGTTTTCTGGTAAAAAACCATTTCAATCTCATTCGAGTAATTCCAAATTTCACAACAGCACAACTGTTAGGAATCAAACATCTGATAAGACTGATCAGAAATCCTTATCTCTTCCTACGTGCACTTATTGTAAAAAGAAAGGGCACGTTATTTCTGATTGCTTCAAGTTGAAAAATAAGCGACAGAGAAAAGACAGAGCTTTTCCAAATGCTCTTATTTCTACGAGGTCAAGGTCACGGTCTTGTATTGAAAGCAATACATTTGTTGGGTCAAACAAACCCCAGTCTGATTCTATTTTGGAGGCTTATGAACCATTCATGTCAGAAGGCTCTATATCACTTATTGGTGATTCTGCCAAACCTATCCCAATTAAAATATTAAGGGACACGGGAGCTTCTCAGAGTCTTTTATTATCAGGTACTTTGCCTTTGTCTGAGGAGTCTTCTTCAAGTGAAAGTGTTCTTGTTCAGGGAGTGGAGTGCGGCTTTGTAAATGTTCCTCTCCATTGTGTAAATTTGGCATCAGACTTAGTTTCTGGACCTGTGACTGTTGGGGCAGTGACTTCTTTACCCATAGAGGGTGTTCATTTATTACTAGGCAATGACCTAGCTGGAGATAAGGTTGTGGTTAATCCACTTGTAACTGACAAGCCTTGTTTGGATCAGAAAGTTGATCCTGTCGAAACTGAAATCCCTGATTTGTACCCTGCTTGTGCAGTTACTAGAGCTATGGCAAAAAGAGCTCTTGAGAGTGATGTTGATCAGGATATTATTCCTTTAGCTGACACATGTATTGGTCAGTTTTTTGATGAGGTCACTTTTTCCTCAGGTATTGATCAATCAAATGGTATTGATCACAGTGATCCTCTTTTGGCAACTCATTCTCTTTGTTCTAATCAGAATGACAAACGACAATCCCTTGTCGTTGAACAGGAGCAAGATCCCGAGATATCTTGTTTGTTTCAGAGGGCTATTAGTGAAACTGAAGCCACACAAGTTCCAGTGCGTTACTTTGTGAAAAATGGGTCCTTATGAGGAAATGGAGACCACCTGATGTACCCGCTGGTGACGAGTGGTCAGTGAGCTATCAAATTGTTGTTCCTAAGTCATATCGACAGGAAATTCTAAATTTAGCACATGAAACTCCTTTGGCTGGTCATTTAGGAGTCCGTAAGACTTATCATAAGATCTTGAATCATTTGTATTGGCCGAAACTCAAAAGTGATGTTTCTAAATACTGCAGATCTTGTCACACTTGTCAAATGGTAGGAAAACCCAATCAGAAGATACCTAAGACTCATCTGCAACCTATTCCTGCATTTGATGAACCATTTAGTAGAATAATGGTAGACTGTGTTGGTCCTTTACCTAAAACCAAGTCAGGCAACCAATACTTGTTGACCATCATGTGTACATCTACAAGATTTCCAGAAGCAATTCCTCTGAGAAATATAAAAACTAAAACTATTGTGAAAGCTTTGGTGAAGTTTTTTACACTTGTTGGCCTTCCCAAATCTGTCCAGTCGGATCAAGGGTCAAATTTTATGTCTGGAATTTTCCAACAAGTTATGCATAAATTAGGCATCCAACAGTTTAAATCTTCTGCCTATCACCCTGAAAGTCAAGGTGCTTTGGAAAGATTTCATCAAACTTTGAAGAATATGATTCGATCATATTGCTTTGATACAGAAAAGGATTGGGATGAGGGTGTTCATTTGTTGTTGTTATCTGTTAGGGAATCAGTTCAAGAGTCGTTGGGTTTTAGTCCCTTTGAACTAGTTTTTGGTCATACTGTCCGTGGACCATTGAAATTATTGAAAGAGAAACTTCTTTCAAATGAAGATTCAAAGATTAATCTTCTTGATTATGTTTCTGATTTCAAATACAAGTTGTCAAAGGCCTGTGAAGTAGCAAGAACTAATCTTCACACTACCCAGTCAAAAATGAAATTAAGGTATGACAGAAATTCACAGGAAAGGAGTTTTAAACCTGGTGACAAAGTTCTGGCTCCTCTTTCCCATACCTCAGAATCCTCTTCAGGCTAAAATTTTATGGTCCTTATACCGTTGAAAAGAAAGTAAATGACTTAAATTATATCAATAACACTCCTGGGAGACGGAAACAAAAACAACTTTGTCATATAAATATGTTAAAGGAATATTTTGACAGAGATAGCTCAGCTAATTATTCAGTTAATTTATTTGTACCTGTCCCACACAGTGAAGATATCAACGATGGAGTACGATCAGACTATAGTGACTCTGGTATAACCAATCTTCGGAATTCAGAAATATTGAACAACCTAGACCAGAAACCTTTCACATCTACAACAACAGGAAAGAAATGAACTAAAACAGCTATTACATGACTATGAGCACTTGTTTCCTGATGTTCCAACACGAACAAGTAAAATTTATCATGACGTTGACATTGTAGATTCTGCGCCTGTGAAACAGCATCCTTATAGGATGAATCCTCTCAAACAGAACTATCTGAAGAAAGAAATTCAGTATCTACTGGAGAATGATTTCATAGAACCAAGTAAAAGTAACTGGAGTTCACCATGTATTCTTGTTCCCAAGCCAGATAATACATTCCGTATGTGTACTGACTATAGAAAAGTCAACAGTGTCACCAAAAACTGATTCATTTCCAATCCCAAGAATGGACGATTGCATTGATAAAATTGGAAATGCGGAATATGTCACCAAGTTTGACCTTTTAAAAGGATTCTGGCAAATTCCACTGACGGAAAGGGCAAAAGAAATTTCAACATTTGTAACTCCAGATGGACTTTATCAATATAAAGTCATGCCGTTTGGAATGAAAAATTCGCCTGCAACGTTTCAACGTCTGATGAACATGATAACATTTGGTCTTGATAATTGTGACGCTTATATCGATGACGTCATTATCTACAACAACACCTGGGAAGATCATTTGGAAATCATTCGAAATTCTTCGATCGACTCAGTGATGCGAATCTGACAATTAATTTGAGCAAAAGTGAGTTTTGCCATGCTTGTGTCACATTTTTAGGACATATTGTGGGACGAGGTCAAGTTAAACCTATAGAAGCTAAGGTCAAGGCTATCTCTGAATTTCAAGTTCCAATTTGTAAAAAGCAACTGATGCGATTTCTAGGTATGGCTGGATATTATCGGAAATTTTGTTCCAATTTTTCCAAAATTGCTGAACCTTTGACAAGTTTATTGAGTAAGAAAGCCAAATTTTATTGGTCTGACAAGTGTCAGGAATCTTTTGACAAGTTAAAGGCCATGCTTAAGAATGCACCAGTTCTTTCTGCACCAAATTTCAGCCAATCATTTAAATTATATGTTGATGCAAGTGATGTAGGGGTTGGTGGAGTATTGATTCAGGAAGACAAAAGTGGTGTGGATCACCCTGTGTGTTATTTTTCTAAAAAACTAAACAAGCTCCAGCAAAATTATTCCACAATTGAGAAGGAATGTTTGGCTTTGATATTGGCTTTACAGCATTTTGAAGTGTATGTTACCTCAGCTCTTTCTCCAATTATTGTGTACAGTGATCACAATCCCCTTACTTTCATCAACAAAATGAAAGATAAAAATAGGAGATTGTTGAGATGGAGTTTGATATTGCAGGAATATAACATTGACATCAAACACATCAGGGGAAAAGACAATGTGATTGCAGATGCACTCTCACGTGCCTAGAAATCTAATATTGCTTGATGTAACTAAGTCCAGTATCATAAAACATGTTCTTATGTAATTTTGGTTATTATAGTATTAGATGTATATTCAAAAGAAAGCTTTATTATATAAATCTTTCTTTTTCTTTATGAGGGGAGGTGTTATGTATGATGTTTATATAATATTGTTGATATTTTGGGAAATTATAAATTTTTCTTCACTTTAATATTTGCTTAAATCTTAATGTTTATCAGGAAAAACATGTTTAACTAGTGTCCTTGAATTAGGTTGTTTTGATCAATATGTTTTCTCAATTTGAAGGTCAAGGTTGAATTTTGTTTACAGTTAGAATTCCATTAAGATATCTCATATTCTAGAACATTCTGTCATGTGACCAATCTTTATATATGCCATGTTTGGTGGACATTTTTTCAGTTTTGACATTACCATGAGTCTTGTAAAGAGCTATTACAGTTGTGAAAATTCATTCCAAATTCTAAGAGAGGAATTATTTTAAATATTCATTGGATTATAACAGTGCTCATAAACTTTTGGATTTTGGATTTTTAATTGATGATTTTGGAATTTATGTGAACTTATTCAGAGATTTTGGAATACTTCATTTTGACATCAGCACATCAAGATTTCTAGTACATCAGGACTTTGGAGACCATTAGCACATCATAACATTCAAGGACACAGCCGTGAATTCGGAACATTCTATATTTAGGACTTGTGATTAGAACAATCATTCTTATTGGATTATTAGGATTTCAAAACACATTACTGTAAGTGACTTTTTGATTTTTCATTTTAATTATCTAGTAATAAATTGCTTGTTGATTTTTTACTTGATTTGTTGGTTTCACTTTCTTTCTGTTACATTTTTCTTAGACCATAGAGTCGTAACAGAAATTGGGGGCGTGTCTTCTCGGATCTGAATTTCATTAAAGCATATTAGAGATATTAAATTTATCTTGAAATTCATATTGATTTTGTCTCGGAGAATATTTTTGTCTTTGGCAAAGATTTTTAATAGAGAAATTTTTGTGTGTGTGAAACCAACAAGCATTTACAATGGCATCTAATGTTCAGAATTTCATTTCAAAACCTACCCAGGAGGGGTTAGAGTGCATGAGAAAGGATGAGTTGCTCGAGCTTGCCAGAAAATACAGTCTATCTGAGGCAAAAGTATCATTGACAAAACAGGAGATAAAGATTATTTTGATTCAGTATTTAGTGGGAAAGGGAAATTTTGATAGTAGTGCTTTAAGTTCGAAGAGAAAGCCTGCATCTGGTTCTGACAGGAAATTAAGGGAATTAGAGTTAAAGAACCAGATGGATTTAGAATTGGCAAAGCTTCAGATTCAGAGAGAGAGAGAGAAAGAAGAGAGGCAGATCCAAATGCAGAAAGAAGAGAGGCAGATCCAAATGCAGAAAGAAGAGAGGCAGATGGAGAGAGAAAAAGAAGAGAGGCAGTTGGAGAGAGAGAAAGAAGAGAGACAAATGCGGATACAGATGCAGAGAGAGAAAGAAGAGAGGCAGATACAAATGCAAAGAGAAGAAAAGGAAATGCAATTTAAATTAAGAGAATTAGAACTGGCAAACAGAGCACACTCCACTCCTTTAAACACAAGTCCAGGTTTTGATGTTACTAGATATATTAGGTTAGTACCCCCTTTTCAGGAAAAAGAAGTAGATAAATACTTTCTTCATTTCGAGAAAATAGCTGAAAACTTGAAATGGCCCAGAGAGCATTGGACTTTGTTATTACAAAGTGTACTTATTGGCAAAGCTCGTGAAGTCTACATTTCACTATCAGTACAACAAAGCACTGATTATGATGTGGTTAAGGAGTACATCTTGAAAGCTTATGAGTTGGTACCAGAGGCATATCGACAAAGGTTTAGGAATTGTAGAAAAGAAACTGGACAAACTCATGTCGAATTTGCAAGGGATAAAGAACAACTATTTGATAGGTGGTGCTCAGCCAAGAAAGTTGATCAAGCTTATGATAACCTCCGACAGCTCGTATTAATTGAAGAGTTCAAGAGGTGCATCCATAGTGATGTTAAAACCTATCTTGACGAGCAGAATGTGGAAACTTTGGAAAATGCTGCTCGTATGGCTGATGATTATTCCTTGACTCACAAAATTTCATTTGGCAGTAAGTCGTCCTCTCAGCAGTTTTCTGGTAAAAAACCATTTCAATCTCATTCGAGTAATTCCAAATTTCACAACAGCACAACTGTTAGGAATCAAACATCTGATAAGACTGATCAGAAATCCTTATCTCTTCCTACGTGCACTTATTGTAAAAAGAAAGGGCACGTTATTTCTGATTGCTTCAAGTTGAAAAATAAGCGACAGAGAAAAGACAGAGCTTTTCCAAATGCTCTTATTTCTACGAGGTCAAGGTCACGGTCTTGTATTGAAAGCAATACATTTGTTGGGTCAAACAAACCCCAGTCTGATTCTATTTTGGAGGCTTATGAACCATTCATGTCAGAAGGCTCTATATCACTTATTGGTGATTCTGCCAAACCTATCCCAATTAAAATATTAAGGGACACGGGAGCTTCTCAGAGTCTTTTATTATCAGGTACTTTGCCTTTGTCTGAGGAGTCTTCTTCAAGTGAAAGTGTTCTTGTTCAGGGAGTGGAGTGCGGCTTTGTAAATGTTCCTCTCCATTGTGTAAATTTGGCATCAGACTTAGTTTCTGGACCTGTGACTGTTGGGGCAGTGACTTCTTTACCCATAGAGGGTGTTCATTTATTACTAGGCAATGACCTAGCTGGAGATAAGGTTGTGGTTAATCCACTTGTAACTGACAAGCCTTGTTTGGATCAGAAAGTTGATCCTGTCGAAACTGAAATCCCTGATTTGTACCCTGCTTGTGCAGTTACTAGAGCTATGGCAAAAAGAGCTCTTGAGAGTGATGTTGATCAGGATATTATTCCTTTAGCTGACACATGTATTGGTCAGTTTTTTGATGAGGTCACTTTTTCCTCAGGTATTGATCAATCAAATGGTATTGATCACAGTGATCCTCTTTTGGCAACTCATTCTCTTTGTTCTAATCAGAATGACAAACGACAATCCCTTGTCGTTGAACAGGAGCAAGATCCCGAGATATCTTGTTTGTTTCAGAGGGCTATTAGTGAAACTGAAGCCACACAAGTTCCAGTGCGTTACTTTGTGAAAAATGGGTCCTTATGAGGAAATGGAGACCACCTGATGTACCCGCTGGTGACGAGTGGTCAGTGAGCTATCAAATTGTTGTTCCTAAGTCATATCGACAGGAAATTCTAAATTTAGCACATGAAACTCCTTTGGCTGGTCATTTAGGAGTCCGTAAGACTTATCATAAGATCTTGAATCATTTGTATTGGCCGAAACTCAAAAGTGATGTTTCTAAATACTGCAGATCTTGTCACACTTGTCAAATGGTAGGAAAACCCAATCAGAAGATACCTAAGACTCATCTGCAACCTATTCCTGCATTTGATGAACCATTTAGTAGAATAATGGTAGACTGTGTTGGTCCTTTACCTAAAACCAAGTCAGGCAACCAATACTTGTTGACCATCATGTGTACATCTACAAGATTTCCAGAAGCAATTCCTCTGAGAAATATAAAAACTAAAACTATTGTGAAAGCTTTGGTGAAGTTTTTTACACTTGTTGGCCTTCCCAAATCTGTCCAGTCGGATCAAGGGTCAAATTTTATGTCTGGAATTTTCCAACAAGTTATGCATAAATTAGGCATCCAACAGTTTAAATCTTCTGCCTATCACCCTGAAAGTCAAGGTGCTTTGGAAAGATTTCATCAAACTTTGAAGAATATGATTCGATCATATTGCTTTGATACAGAAAAGGATTGGGATGAGGGTGTTCATTTGTTGTTGTTATCTGTTAGGGAATCAGTTCAAGAGTCGTTGGGTTTTAGTCCCTTTGAACTAGTTTTTGGTCATACTGTCCGTGGACCATTGAAATTATTGAAAGAGAAACTTCTTTCAAATGAAGATTCAAAGATTAATCTTCTTGATTATGTTTCTGATTTCAAATACAAGTTGTCAAAGGCCTGTGAAGTAGCAAGAACTAATCTTCACACTACCCAGTCAAAAATGAAATTAAGGTATGACAGAAATTCACAGGAAAGGAGTTTTAAACCTGGTGACAAAGTTCTGGCTCTCTTTCCCATACCTCAGAATCCTCTTCAGGCTAAATTTTATGGTCCTTATACCGTTGAAAAGAAAGTAAATGACTTAAATTATATCAATAACACTCCTGGGAGACGGAAACAAAAACAACTTTGTCATATAAATATGTTAAAGGAATATTTTGACAGAGATAGCTCAGCTAATTATTCAGTTAATTTATTTGTACCTGTCCCACACAGTGAAGATATCAACGAT
This sequence comes from Margaritifera margaritifera, assembly GCA_029931535.1. Lineage (NCBI taxonomy): Eukaryota > Metazoa > Mollusca > Bivalvia > Unionida > Margaritiferidae > Margaritifera > Margaritifera margaritifera. The sequence goes on from JAQPZY010000854.1 coordinate 562,322, forward strand.
GGAGTACGATCAGACTATAGTGACTCTGGTATAACCAATCTTCGGAATTCAGAAATATTGAACAACCTAGACCAGAAACTTTCACATCTACAACAACAGGAAAGAAATGAACTAAAACAGCTATTACATGACTATGAGCACTTGTTTCCTGATGTTCCAACACGAACAAGTAAAATTTATCATGACGTTGACATTGTAGATTCTGCGCCTGTGAAACAGCATCCTTATAGGATGAATCCTCTCAAACAGAACTATCTGAAGAAAGAAATTCAGTATCTACTGGAGAATGATTTCATAGAACCAAGTAAAAGTAACTGGAGTTCACCATGTATTCTTGTTCCCAAGCCAGATAATACATTCCGTATGTGTACTGACTATAGAAAAGTCAACAGTGTCACCAAAACTGATTCATTTCCAATCCCAAGAATGGACGATTGCATTGATAAAATTGGAAATGCGGAATATGTCACCAAGTTTGACCTTTTAAAAGGATTCTGGCAAATTCCACTGACGGAAAGGGCAAAAGAAATTTCAACATTTGTAACTCCAGATGGACTTTATCAATATAAAGTCATGCCGTTTGGAATGAAAAATTCGCCTGCAACGTTTCAACGTCTGATGAACATGATAACATTTGGTCTTGATAATTGTGACGCTTATATCGATGACGTCATTATCTACAACAACACCTGGGAAGATCATTTGGAAATCATTCGAAAATTCTTCGATCGACTCAGTGATGCGAATCTGACAATTAATTTGAGCAAAAGTGAGTTTTGCCATGCTTGTGTCACATTTTTAGGACATATTGTGGGACGAGGTCAAGTTAAACCTATAGAAGCTAAGGTCAAGGCTATCTCTGAATTTCAAGTTCCAATTTGTAAAAAGCAACTGATGCGATTTCTAGGTATGGCTGGATATTATCGGAAATTTTGTTCCAATTTTTCCAAAATTGCTGAACCTTTGACAAGTTTATTGAGTAAGAAAGCCAAATTTTATTGGTCTGACAAGTGTCAGGAATCTTTTGACAAGTTAAAGGCCATGCTTAAGAATGCACCAGTTCTTTCTGCACCAAATTTCAGCCAATCATTTAAATTATATGTTGATGCAAGTGATGTAGGGGTTGGTGGAGTATTGATTCAGGAAGACAAAAGTGGTGTGGATCACCCTGTGTGTTATTTTTCTAAAAAACTAAACAAGCTCCAGCAAAATTATTCCACAATTGAGAAGGAATGTTTGGCTTTGATATTGGCTTTACAGCATTTTGAAGTGTATGTTACCTCAGCTCTTTCTCCAATTATTGTGTACAGTGATCACAATCCCCTTACTTTCATCAACAAAATGAAAGATAAAAATAGGAGATTGTTGAGATGGAGTTTGATATTGCAGGAATATAACATTGACATCAAACACATCAGGGGAAAAGACAATGTGATTGCAGATGCACTCTCACGTGCCTAGAAATCTAATATTGCTTGATGTAACTAAGTCCAGTATCATAAAACATGTTCTTATGTAATTTTGGTTATTATAGTATTAGATGTATATTCAAAAGAAAGCTTTATTATATGAATCTTTCTTTTTCTTTATGAGGGGAGGTGTTATGTATGATGTTTATATAATATTGTTGATATTTTGGGAAATTATAAATTTTTCTTCACTTTAATATTTGCTTAAATCTTAATGTTTATCAGGAAAAACATGTTTAACTAGTGTCCTTGAATTAGGTTGTTTTGATCAATATGTTTTCTCAATTTGAAGGTCAAGGTTGAATTTTGTTTACAGTTAGAATTCCATTAAGATATCTCATATTCTAGAACATTCTGTCATGTGACCAATCTTTATATATGCCATGTTTGGTGGACATTTTTTCAGTTTTGACATTACCATGAGTCTTGTAAAGAGCTATTACAGTTGTGAAAATTCATTCCAAATTCTAAGAGAGGAATTATTTTAAATATTCATTGGATTATAACAGTGCTCATAAACTTTTGGATTTTGGATTTTTAATTGATGATTTTGGAATTTATGTGAACTTATTCAGAGATTTTGGAATACTTCATTTTGACATCAGCACATCAAGATTTCTAGTACATCAGGACTTTGGAGACCATTAGCACATCATAACATTCAAGGACACAGCCGTGAATTCGGAACATTCTATATTTAGGACTTGTGATTAGAACAATCATTCTTATTGGATTATTAGGATTTCAAAACACATTACTGTAAGTGACTTTTTGACTTTTTTTCATTTTAATTATCTAGTAATAAATTGCTTGTTGATTTTTTACTTGATTTGTTGGTTTCACTTTCTTTCTGTTACATTTTTCTTAGACCATAGAGTCGTAACAATTACCGTTTCACTATGTACAAGGTATACTTTCACCTCTAAGAAAACAATGTAGTCTATCTTTTGAATCTGAAATATATTAGTGAAATATTACTTTGATTTTAATGTCTGAAGTCTTTGTGTACCATCCTGGTTAACTGGAGTGTTAAACTGAGTTCCGGGACAAGAATCAGGTGTACTGTTTGTTATTTTTTTCAAAAATCTGATGTCTATTATTTCATTGTCATAAATTATCGTACCTCAAATAAATCATAAATTATACTATCATTTCAGTTGTTGTGGTTTTCAGCCAGCTTACAAAATAAAATTAAAACAAAACTCTAAAGTGGTCGTGCGTGATCTGTAATTATTACTTTGTATTTTGGATGTGAAGCCATGTTCAGTTTCCTTGATACTAAGTCCGAGTCCATAATAGCTCGTACGAGACATGTAACAATAATGTTCTTCATTCAAAATAGATGCACAAATGGCGTTGATTGGTGGTAGGTTTAAGTGGCTGTGTATGCTCTGTAAATTTTCTCTGAGATGGTAGGGGTTTGTTGGCTGGGATTTGCTGTATAACAAAACAAAACAAACAGTAACAACGACAACAAAATGTGTGGGGTAGGATTAAGTGTCTGGGTATTTTATCTATGTAAACTATTGTTTGATATTGCTCGGGCTAGTGCTAAGAAGGACTCGATGGAATGTTTGATAGTTTCGACGTGCATGAACTACATCATCATACATAAAGGAAATTTCGACAAAGATGGAAATGTTTAATATATGAATGATTGTCTAATCAGAAATACGTTGTTTGTTTTTTTAAATTATATTTCAATATTTGTAAGTCTTTTTATTTAGGTTTCTATGACATAAACATTCAATGTATTTGTTAATGAAAATATTCCTAGATAAGATAATGACTTGTTCAAGAATGAAATCAGTTTCTTATATAAGAATGATCGTTTAATAATAATAAAAGTGACCTTTTGAAAATTAGAAAATACATTTTTCAACGTCAGACAAGCATCTTTTGTAAACTAAAAAATTATGATTGAGTCCAGAAATTCTTATTTCAATGATCGGAACTACATACATGAAATCAGCGCTATCTAATTGTGAAAAGACATGTCTCTTTCTCTCTACAAACAGTACCGTTTTATAAATCTATGTTAATAGCAAATTGAGCTATTTGGATTACTGTATCACGTAAAGTTTGGAAAAAAAACTGCAATATAGAGAAAGAGATAGCCAAACCCAAGATATATTTTCAAATTTTATATGGTCTGTATTATCTCTATCAGCCAATGAGCTGTGAAGGGACACTACATTTTCTTTTGCAAACGAACTAGATCCCCCTCCCCATCTCATATGCAAAACTCCCAAAACCATTCATATCTAAACTTTACACAAATCACATTTTTGTTTTCGTAATTGCTCGACAGAAAATTAAAGAATTAGCTTTAAAAGTGAACAAATGGCTAAAGAAAACAACAACAAAAAATGTCTATCTAGTTCACAGCGGTGACAAGTTAAAGAACTCGCATACAATCTTACCTTCATCACATACAGCTCTTCTCTTGTATGAACATTCATCAGAAAATATACCTCCCTGATAGTACAAAACACAAATTATCACCGTAGTAGGGTCTTCCTCTGCAAATAATATATTTATTTTTAACAATACTGCAAAGCTTTTCGTGAATAAATATTTTTTGTGCCGATTCGATTTGTCTTATTCAACCCACCGTGTTGCGACACGAATAACGCAAAATCAGAGCAAAATGTAGTTATGCAATCTCGCCAAATTTGTGACACTTGCAGTAGGATTTGCAACTGATTTTATTTTGTTATATTATGCTATTTTTAGTTTTCTATTATTATGACTTCTTAATTTTCTATTTTCTTTTTATTTCTTACAAGAAAGTATACTCTGGATATATTTGCAAACGGTTGGAGAGATAACCATGAATTGTCAAAAATTATGAAAATAAAGTAAGACTCATGAGATCTTCACACAAAAATTATCAAAAGGTATGCATTGAAACTTATTTAACTGGATATGTATCATAATATTCTTTTATTTAATTGCCTTCTACCTTGGGAACTGCTTTCCTATTGTGTTGTCTGGTGGGTATTGTGCACGCGCCGATGATGAGCACACTATACCCAATCAGAGAACAGTGGAGAGAATAGTTCAGTGTGAAGGCGAGAAACGATTTAGCATTTCATAGGACCTAATGTGACTTCATGCGACGTCAGCAACTCGCGGTAATAATGCCCGCTGAAATAGGTGCAATGATCGTAGGCGGGTACAGTATACCGGTGTCAATGGAAATGTGTAATGTCCTAATATAAGTCCCGGTAGTTACCCGATAGGAATAAAGAATTTATTAAGATGTATTAAATATATACATGTTTACATTGTCTTATTCACTAATCACAGACAAACCTCCCAATTAAGACTGTCTATTGAACTTGGTATTGGGAGTCGGTCCATCTGGAGCGGACATATACAAAAATACACACATATACTCTGGACATAAATACATACATACATATATACTTGACCTATACAATTTTCTTTCTACTGAAAATGTACATGGACTTAAATTTCTCTATAAACAATATCATCATCATCATAGTTAAAGTTTCATTACTTGTTTCCGTTGAGACAAGTTCCACTGCTATAAGAATATTATTATTCATATACTCAAATAAACAATAGCTATTTTGGATTTAATAACTTACCATTTACGAGGGAGGTGTAATTCACATAGCCGATTCTATATCCAGTATTCCTCTCAGACACCAAACCAATAATTGTGCTAAAGGAATCAACTCTCATTAAGTTACTGGAATCGTTGTTTGCTTTAGTACATGTTTTTCTTTGTTCAATCTCTGTGGAGTGAAAGAATTGTTATTATCATTATAATTTTTATCGTGATGTTGTTGTCAAAATTGTTGCCCTTGTCGTCGTCACATTTATTGTTGATGTTTTTTATGGAATCATTATCGTCGTCTCTGTAGTTTGACATCATTAGTAACATATGGTCATCAAAATTATCATTATGATCATTATAGTTACTAACGACATTAACGGTAAAATCAACATTGTCACAGGATGAAGCCGGGTTGGGACTGGATTAGTGAAGACACCGAAAGCAACTGCGTTAATAAGATGTTTATTTATAAACGCAATTTAAAGATGAACAAATCTGACACCATTATAACAAAAAGATAAGGAAAATTATAAAGTTCCTAACATGGAACTATCAACAACAAGTAACTCAATGGGAAAAATCAAAGATGGATTTAACAAATGGAATTTTAAACAAACGTGAATAGCATCCTATCACCAATCGACAAATAAGAGTATATGATTTACACCCCAATATAAACAAGGTCTTATTAAGTACCAAGGGTGACCAAAGCATGTGATTTATGCACTTATCAATAGAATACTCATTTATCCATCAATCTGTTAACTCGTCAATTTATCAATTTAACAAGCGATGTTGGAATATGAATTTATGAATCCGTCGTTCATATAACGATATTGAAATGGGGATGTATGAAATTATGAATATGTCGTTCATATAACGATATTGAAATGGGGATGTATGAAATTATGAATCTATCACACATATAGCGATATTGAAATGGGAATGAATGTAATTTTGCACAGATAGCAATATTGAGATAACAATCAAATGGAACACGCAATAAATATAACTATCGTGGCGTCCGTTTGACTACCAAGATGTATCTACGGTTCCACCCGCTCTAGTCCATGGTCAAGGAGCCACCACGCATGGTCCACCCCTCCCAGTCTGTTGAAGGGTCCCTCGAGAGCCTTCACATTAACACAGACCCGTTGATCGAGAAGCCTTGGTCCCTCGCATCGAGAAAACCAGTACACTCTTCCGAAACAACGTCACCAGACACAGCGTACACGTCACACGAAACCACACAGAGTTCTGTGACTTCACACACCACCAAACCATACATATGGAACAGCTAAAAGTATAACAACTAAACCGTGTAGTACATATGACACGGTTAGTACTTTTGTATTGATATATGTTGCGCATGCGCGCACATGAATTACGCCTCGTTACACATTACATTAATCATTCAATGCATGCCGCGTATAATTAAATAATACCCGTCTGTTCAGTTACAACAAATAGCTAACTTGAACCAGCCTATAGGATTTCTAATATCATGGCGTTGTATGACCTAGGTATTGACTCTCTGTAGAATTTAGAATAAATTCTAAAACATCTAATAGATGAAACAATTATGTCATATAAAACGAATAGTGATAAAGAATACAATCTTAAATTTCACATACCTCTACAGCTGAAGTTTTGCTCCCGTAAAGAGGTAAGCTTTCTGACAAGACTCATCGTAGTGTAATTTGTTTATAGAGAATTCGCTCTATATGTACTCTAGCTGTGACAGATATGCGCAGCAGCTAGGTACGTGAGTTTTCACTGCAGGCAATTTGCACGTGCAGCATGCGGTGAATCGCGCTCAGTATTTCAAAATAACTAGAGCCGAAAAAAATAAACAACCCCCGAGTAACGCTCTAGTCGGAAACGAAACCCGAATACATTTTTGATCACATATACACATTGATATAAACCATACAATTCCGTGACAATACCTCCCCCCTTAAAAAAAAAGTGGAAGCACTTTTAGAAAATCACGGAATTTTGCAAAAATACAAACTGAAACGTATTATTTACATTACCGGAATATCATGGTAGGAAAAAAAAACTGCAAATCACACTCTGCTTAAATAATCGGCCCCTACATTTTCCGACCCTCTGATTGCTTCGATCCGGAAACGATATGGCTGCAGAGTCAATGCCCAACGCATCAATCTTGCGTTGGCAACTTTTGCCTTGTTCAAATATATGAGAGGCTGATGGTCCGTTTCAAGGACAAATTCCCTTCCGAAAAGGTACGTGTGGAATTTACCTACACCCCACACCAGTGCCAAGCACTCCTTTTCGATCACGGAGTAGTTTTGCTCCCTAGGCAGCAATTTCCTACTAGCATAAGCTATGGGTAACTTTACCCCGTCTTGCTCCTGTAGCAAAACTGCTCCTAAGCCCGTGTCGGATGCATCAGTTCTCAATATGAACGATCTATTTAATTCTGGCAACTTTAGGATCGGTGCACTGATCAATCTTGCCTTAAGGGCGTTAAAAGCTTTCTCTTGGCATAAACCCCAAGAAACTTTATTTGGCTGCCCTTTCCTAGTCAAATCCGTCAATGGACTAGCTATAGCGGCGAAATTTGGAACGAACTTCCTATAAAAACCTATCAATCCAAGAAACGATCGTATCTGTTTCTTGGTTTCTGGCCTAGGGGCGTCTTTAATCGCGTCAATTTTATCAGGGTGGGGTTTTAACTGCCCTGACCCACTTACTAGATGGCCCAAGCATTCCAAGTTAGAATATGCTATGCTACACTTGGAGGGTCTCGCTGTGAGATTTGCCTTGCGGAGTCTGTCGAACAGATCGACTAATGCCCTAACATGCTCTTCCCAGGTATGTGTATATACTAGAATATCGTCGACAAAACTATCTACGTTGTTCATGCCTTTCAACAATTTTCGCATAAGACGCACGCACGACGCACCGGCGTTAACCAGACCAAAAGGCATAACCTTAAACTGGAAAAGACCTTTAGGGGTCGCGAATGCCGTTAATACGCGGGCATTTTCAGCGATGGGCACCTGCCAATAACCTTTTGTTAGATCTAATTTAGAAATGTACTGGTGTCCTGCCAATTTTGAAAACAAGCCCTCCATGTCTGGCATCGGTTCAGCATCAAACACGGTGACTTTATTTAGTTGTCGAAAGTCTATACAAAATCGATTAGTTCCGTCTTTCTTTCTAACCAATACCACGGGGGAAGAATAGGGGGAGTTTGAGGGTTCAATCACTCCCAGGTCTAACATTTTACCTACTTCCTCATCGATTGTCTCCCGTGCGTTAAAGGGTATTGGATATCCCTTTATTCTGATTGGCTCCGAGGTATTCAAGTTTATTTCGTGCGTTATTAATCCAGTATTACCTGGTCGATCTGTAAATACGTCTGGGTACTTACTTAAAATTTCCCTGACTTGCTGACGCTGACCTTCAGGTAATTCCGGGCACACGCTGACCATATCTATTCCCTCATTTCCTACAACCATGGGGTACTCGAGGGGAATTTCTGTGTTGGGGTCACCCGACTCGTCTTCTATGACCGCAATACATACGACGTTCAAAACGCCCTTTCCAACAGTTTGATCAGGTCTCTCCACGTATCGTTTTAACATATTGGCATGAAATATTCTCAACCTACCTTTCATGTCGATTCGGTAGTCCATTTCACCCTTGACCTGTTTGACCTCATATGGCCCTTTCCATTGGACCAATAATTTGTTTCTACTAGTAGGGAGTAGCACCAACACTCGATCACCCACGTCGAATTTCCTACTTCGCGTTCCGCGGTTGTAATACTTCGCGTACTTGCGACCCGACTTCACGAGCTCATCGTGTGCCATCCGACACGTGCTTTCTAATCTCTCGCGTAAGTCGACGACGTATTGGTAGGTGGTTTTAACTTCTCCGTCCGCGATATCACCCGACCATAGTTCGCGCAGAATCCGCATAGGACCACGAATTGTCCTACCGTATAGCAATTCAAACGGCGAGAATCCCAAGCTCTCGTGCGGTACCTCGCGATACGCGAACAAAATCGCGTTCAAATACCGGTCCCAATCTCGCGGTTTCTCCGCGCACATCCGACGTAGCATTTGTTTCAACGTCCCGTTAAATCTCTCTACCAATCCATTACACATGGGGTGATACGGCGTGGTGCGCAACTGCTTAATTGACAACAACCTACTAATTTCTGCCATGAGTTCTGAGGTAAACTGGGCCCCACAATCCGTGAGAATTTCTTCAGGTACCCCTACCCTGCTGAACATGTCTACAAGCGCCTCGGCTACACGTTCAGTTTCAATTGATGGTAAAGCTATGGCTTCTGGGTATCTAGTTGCAAAATCTACTAGAGTAAGGATATATCGGTTTTTCCGATCTGTAATTGGAAATATCGGTCCCACAATATCAACAGCTACCCTTTTAAATGGGGTATCTATTAGAGGCATTTTACCTAATGGTACTCTGGTATTCCTTCCCTTCGACACTGTCTTCTGGCAAACGTCGCACGATCGACAGAATCGTGCTACGTCACTATTTACGCCAGGCCAATAAAACTCCGCTAATACTCTGTCGGTTGTTTTTTTCATGCCCAAGTGACCCGCCATACTGGACTCGTGTGCCACTCTCAGTACATGTGGCCTGAATTTCTGAGGGACAACTAGTTGGAAATACTTTCTACCGTCCGACGTGGTAAATTCTCTATACATTAAACCTTTGGTACGTAAGAATTTAGAGCTCCCACCGCCCTTACAATATTTCGCGGTACCGGACATGATCCTCTCCGCGGTCGCGCTCAAGGACGCGTCCTGCCTCTGCTCACGCGTAAATTCATCGCGCGAGATATCAGTCACGGCTTCCGGAACTTTTAACTTAGGTAGCGGCTTTTTATCCGCCTGCGCCTGTGCCCTAGTTTCGACCGCTTGTACAATGGGAAACCGGAAATCGGAGAGAGTTGGGAGTCTGGATCCCTCGACATTTCCGATAGTTAAGTCGTATATGGGATTTTCCATACACAGAGCTTCTACGGTTCCGGTCAGAAAAGGCGTCTCGATTTCTATTCTCGCGACGGGAACGCGATCAATCGTTTGATCTAATAACATGCACGGGGATTTCCAACCAAGCATTTGGTCATCCCTAACGAGACTCCGCTTTACTACGACGCCCGTGCACCCGGTGTCGCGTAAGACCGTGACTTCTTGACCGTTGGCGGTACCAGTAGCAGTCGGTACTCTCGCCTCGGGAAAAAGACAAGTGCCGATCGACTGAATAACATCACGACCGATCTGCGCACGCGCTGCGGATTCGTACACCGTATTCACGTTATTAGTCCCTGAATTATCACGCGGGAAATCATCGCGCTTACCGCCCCCTGACCATGCTCTGCTTTCGATAGCAACCGCGACCCTCTGGACAAACCCCTTCCTTTTCGGACAATCGGGCGTGATGTGACCCCATTCCTTACAGGCAAAACATTGTCTATCCCTACGATTCGTACCCTTCCCAGATTGAAAGTTTCCACCTTTGTGTGTACCAAGTTTCTCGGGTTCTCTGGGTCTCTGATCTTTTCCTTGATTACCTCCCTTGTTATCCCTTGAGATCACATTCTGGGTACCTCCCCGAGCTTCGGCGAAATAGTCTGCCTGAGTAGCCATATCTGAGATATTATTGAAGGACTTTTCCCTCAGGAACAAGTACAATTCCCTACCACAAGTGTTTAACGGCTGGTCCCTAAGTAGAAAATCGGTAAGACCCTCAAACGTTTTTTGGATCTTACCACATTCAACCCAACGCTGGAAATAATTCCCCGTCCTACTGGTGAACTGGGTGAATGTCTCGCCTTTCTCGGGTTTACTATATTTAAATTTTTTGCGGAACCCTTGTTCTGTCAACTCGTATCTCTTAAGGAGTGCCTCTCTTAACGCGTCATAGTTCAATGCCTCGTTCACGGGTAGACGCGAATATACATCTAGCGCTTTACCTTTAAGTAACGCGCTGAGATGGAGCGACCAATCATCCTTTTTCCACTTTTGGATGGTAGCATATCGCTCAAACCTATGTAAATAACTATCTAAGTTATCTTTGTCATCTTCAAAAGGGGGTAATTTAGGGCCTCTTAACTTTGATTCTTGTTGACCATCTTTCTTAGCCTCTAATAATTCAAATTTCCTTCTATGTTCTTTCTCCATATTCCTGTCTTCTAACTCAATGGCTTCTAACTTTGCTTGTTTTTCCCTCGCTAATTTTCTTTCCTCAAGGTCTCTTACCTGCTCTATTCTTTCCCTTTCTGCTTCCCTTTCCCAACCTATCCTTTCCTTCTCTGCCTGTTTCTCTAACTCTATCTTCTCCTTCTCTGCCTGCTTCTCTAACTCTATCTTCTCCTTCTCTGCCTGCTTCTCTAACTCTATCTTCTCCTTCTCAAATTCCATCTTCTCCCTTTTAAATGATATCTCTAATTCTAATCTTTCCCTTTCAAATGATATCTTCCTTTCCTCGGCTTGCTTGTCTAATTCTAACTTTTCCCTCTCCGCTTGCTTCTCTAGTTGTAATTTTTCCCTTTCTATATCTCTCTCCTTTACCCTTTGGTCCCTTTCATGAGCCTGCTCCTCCTGAACGAATTTTCTAAGGGCCTCCCCCTCATACCCAAACTGTTTACCCAACTCCACTAGATCTTTGAGTGACGACATGATAAATACTGTTGATAAGATCACCAATCCTAAGTGCACTATCATATAACACATACAATTTTTAGGACTACACGAACCAACCGTATATCCCTTCTCCAAATATATGCAATATGTATATATGACAAACAAATGGTAAATAAAACAAAATATGAGTGAGGTATTCACTCACCCGCCTGAATTAGTTCTTGTCAGGAAGGTCACAATCTGAAATAAATAACTAAAAAAAATCTTACCGGAGTCAAGACCTATGCAAACTAACGTCCGTGTTCCCACTAATCCAATGATCTCACTTCTGACACCATTTGTCACAGGATGAAGCCGGGTTGGGACTGGATTAGTGAAGACACCGAAAGCAACTGCGTTAATAAGATGTTTATTTATAAACGCAATTTAAAGATGAACAAATCTGACACCATTATAACAAAAAGATAAGGAAAATTATAAAGTTCCTAACATGGAACTATCAACAACAAGTAACTCAACGAGAAAAATCAAAGATGGATTTAACAAATGGAATTTTAAACAAACGTGAATAGCATTCTATCACCAATCGACAAATAAGAGTATATGATTTACACCCCAATATAAACAAGGTCTTATTAAGTACCAAGGGTGACCAAAGCATGTGATTTATGCACTTATCAATAGAATACTCATTTATCCATCAATCTGTTAACTCGTCAATTTATCAATTTAACAAGCGATGTTGGAATATGAATTTATGAATCCGTCGTTCATATAACGATATTGAAATGGGGATGTATGAAATTATGAATATGTCGTTCATATAACGATATTGAAATGGGGATGTATGAAATTATGAATCTATCACACATATAGCGATATTGAAATGGGAATGAATGTAATTTTGCACAGATAGCAATATTGAGATAACAATCAAATGGAACACGCAATAAATATAACTATCGTGGCGTCCGTTTGACTACCAAGATGTATCTACGGTTCCACCCGCTCTAGTCCATGGTCAAGGAGCCACCACGCATGGTCCACCCCTCCCAGTCTGTTGAAGGGTCCCTCGAGAGCCTTCACATTAACACAGACCCGTTGATCGAGAAGCCTTGGTCCCTCGCATCGAGAAAACCAGTACACTCTTCCGAAACAACGTCACCAGACACAGCGTACACGTCACACGAAACCACACAGAGTTCTGTGACTTCACACACCACCAAACCATACATATGGAACAGCTAAAAGTATAACAACTAAACCGTGTAGTACATATGACACGGTTAGTACTTTTGTATTGATATATGTTGCGCATGCGCGCACATGAATTACGCCTCGTTACACATTACATTAATCATTCAATGCATGCCGCGTATAATTAAATAATACCCGTCTGTTCAGTTACAACAAATAGCTAACTTGAACCAGCCTATAGGATTTCTAATATCATGGCGTTGTATGACCTAGGTATTGACTCTCTGTAGAATTTAGAATAAATTCTAAAACATCTAATATATGAAACAATTATGTCATATAAAACGAATAGTGATAAAGAATACAATCTTAAATTTCACATACCTCTACAGCTGAAGTTTTGCTCCCGTAAAGAGGTAAGCTTTCTGACAAGACTCATCGTAGTGTAATTTGTTTATAGAGAATTCGCTCTATATGTACTCTAGCTGTGACAGATATGCGCAGCAGCTAGGTACGTGAGTTTTCACTGCAGGCAATTTGCACGTGCAGCATGCGGTGAATCGCGCTCAGTATTTCAAAATAACTAGAGCCGAAAAAAATAAACAACCCCCGAGTAACGCTCTAGTCGGAAACGAAACCCGAATACATTTTTGATCACATATACACATTGATATAAACCATACAATTCCGTGACAATACCTCCCCCCTTAAAAAAAAAGTGGAAGCACTTTTAGAAAATCACGGAATTTTGCAAAAATACAAACTGAAACGTATTATTTACATTACCGGAATATCATGGTAGGAAAAAAAAAACTGCAAATCACACTCTGCTTAAATAATCGGCCCCTACATTTTCCGACCCTCTGATTGCTTCGATCCGGAAACGATATGGCTGCAGAGTCAATGCCCAACGCATCAATCTTGCGTTGGCAACTTTTGCCTTGTTCAAATATATGAGAGGCTGATGGTCCGTTTCAAGGACTAATTCCCTTCCGAAAAGGTACGTGTGGAATTTACCTACACCCCACACCAGTGCCAAGCACTCCTTTTCGATCACGGAGTAGTTTTGCTCCCTAGGCAGCAATTTCCTACTAGCATAAGCTATGGGTAACTTTACCCCGTCTTGCTCCTGTAGCAAAACTGCTCCTAAGCCCGTGTCGGATGCATCAGTTCTCAATATGAACGATCTATTTAATTCTGGCAACTTTAGGATCGGTGCACTGATCAATCTTGCCTTAAGGGCGTTAAAAGCTTTCTCTTGGCATAAACCCCAAGAAACTTTATTTGGCTGCCCTTTCCTAGTCAAATCCGTCAATGGACTAGCTATAGCGGCGAAATTTGGAACGAACTTCCTATAAAAACCTATCAATCCAAGAAACGATCGTATCTGTTTCTTGGTTTCTGGCCTAGGGGCGTCTTTAATCGCGTCAATTTTATCAGGGTGGGGTTTTAACTGCCCTGACCCACTTACTAGATGGCCCAAGCATTCCAAGTTAGAATATGCTATGCTACACTTGGAGGGTCTCGCTGTGAGATTTGCCTTGCGGAGTCTGTCGAACAGATCGACTAATGCCCTAACATGCTCTTCCCAGGTATGTGTATATACTAGAATATCGTCGACAAAACTATCTACGTTGTTCATGCCTTTCAACAATTTTCGCATAAGACGCACGCACGACGCACCGGCGTTAACCAGACCAAAAGGCATAACCTTAAACTGGAAAAGACCTTTAGGGGTCGCGAATGCCGTTAATACGCGGGCATTTTCAGCGATGGGCACCTGCCAATAACCTTTTGTTAGATCTAATTTAGAAATGTACTGGTGTCCTGCCAATTTTGAAAACAAGCCCTCCATGTCTGGCATCGGTTCAGCATCAAACACGGTGACTTTATTTAGTTGTCGAAAGTCTATACAAAATCGATTAGTTCCGTCTTTCTTTCTAACCAATACCACGGGGGAAGAATAGGGGGAGTTTGAGGGTTCAATCACTCCCAGGTCTAACATTTTACCTACTTCCTCATCGATTGTCTCCCGTGCGTTAAAGGGTATTGGATATCCCTTTATTCTGATTGGCTCCGAGGTATTCAAGTTTATTTCGTGCGTTATTAATCCAGTATTACCTGGTCGATCTGTAAATACGTCTGGGTACTTACTTAAAATTTCCCTGACTTGCTGACGCTGACCTTCAGGTAATTCCGGGCACACGCTGACCATATCTATTCCCTCATTTCCTACAACCATGGGGTACTCGAGGGGAATTTCTGTGTTGGGGTCACTCGACTCGTCTTCTATGACCGCAATACATACGACGTTCAAAACGCCCTTTCCAACAGTTTGATCAGGTCTCTCCACGTATCGTTTTAACATATTGGCATGAAATATTCTCAACCTACCTTTCATGTCGATTCGGTAGTCCATTTCACCCTTGACCTGTTTGACCTCATATGGCCCTTTCCATTGGACCAATAATTTGTTTCTACTAGTAGGGAGTAGCACCAACACTCGATCACCCACGTCGAATTTCCTACTTCGCGTTCCGCGGTTGTAATACTTCGCGTACTTGCGACCCGACTTCACGAGCTCATCGTGTGCCATCCGACACGTGCTTTCTAATCTCTCGCGTAAGTCGACGACGTATTGGTAGGTGGTTTTAACTTCTCCGTCCGCGATATCACCCGACCATAGTTCGCGCAGAATCCGCATAGGACCACGAATTGTCCTACCGTATAGCAATTCAAACGGCGAGAATCCCAAGCTCTCGTGCGGTACCTCGCGATACGCGAACAAAATCGCGTTCAAATACCGGTCCCAATCTCGCGGTTTCTCCGCGCACATCCGACGTAGCATTTGTTTCAACGTCCCGTTAAATCTCTCTACCAATCCATTACACATGGGGTGATACGGCGTGGTGCGCAACTGCTTAATTGACAACAACCTACTAATTTCTGCCATGAGTTCTGAGGTAAACTGGGCCCCACAATCCGTGAGAATTTCTTCAGGTACCCCTACCCTGCTGAACATGTCTACAAGCGCCTCGGCTACACGTTCAGTTTCAATTGATGGTAAAGCTATGGCTTCTGGGTATCTAGTTGCAAAATCTACTAGAGTAAGGATATATCGGTTTTTCCGATCTGTAATTGGAAATATCGGTCCCACAATATCAACAGCTACCCTTTTAAATGGGGTATCTATTAGAGGCATTTTACCTAATGGTACTCTGGTATTCCTTCCCTTCGACACTGTCTTCTGGCAAACGTCGCACGATCGACAGAATCGTGCTACGTCACTATTTACGCCAGGCCAATAAAACTCCGCTAATACTCTGTCGGTTGTTTTTTTCATGCCCAAGTGACCCGCCATACTGGACTCGTGTGCCACTCTCAGTACATGTGGCCTGAATTTCTGAGGGACAACTAGTTGGAAATACTTTCTACCGTCCGACGTGGTAAATTCTCTATACATTAAACCTTTGGTACGTAAGAATTTAGAGCTCCCACCGCCCTTACAATATTTCGCGGTACCGGACATGATCCTCTCCGCGGTCGCGCTCAAGGACGCGTCCTGCCTCTGCTCACGCGTAAATTCATCGCGCGAGATATCAGTCACGGCTTCCGGAACTTTTAACTTAGGTAGCGGCTTTTTATCCGCCTGCGCCTGTGCCCTAGTTTCGACCGCTTGTACAATGGGAAACCGGAAATCGGAGAGAGTTGGGAGTCTGGATCCCTCGACATTTCCGATAGTTAAGTCGTATATGGGATTTTCCATACACAGAGCTTCTACGGTTCCGGTCAGAAAAGGCGTCTCGATTTCTATTCTCGCGACGGGAACGCGATCAATCGTTTGATCTAATAACATGCACGGGGATTTCCAACCAAGCATTTGGTCATCCCTAACGAGACTCCGCTTTACTACGACGCCCGTGCACCCGGTGTCGCGTAAGACCGTGACTTCTTGACCGTTGGCGGTACCAGTAGCAGTCGGTACTCTCGCCTCGGGAAAAAGACAAGTGCCGATCGACTGAATAACATCACGACCGATCTGCGCACGCGCTGCGGATTCGTACACCGTATTCACGTTATTAGTCCCTGAATTATCACGCGGGAAATCATCGCGCTTACCGCCCCCTGACCATGCTCTGCTTTCGATAGCAACCGCGACCCTCTGGACAAACCCCTTCCTTTTCGGACAATCGGGCGTGATGTGACCCCATTCCTTACAGGCAAAACATTGTCTATCCCTACGATTCGTACCCTTCCCAGATTGAAAGTTTCCACCTTTGTGTGTACCAAGTTTCTCGGGTTCTCTGGGTCTCTGATCTTTTCCTTGATTACCTCCCTTGTTATCCCTTGAGATCACATTCTGGGTACCTCCCCGAGCTTCGGCGAAATAGTCTGCCTGAGTAGCCATATCTGAGATATTATTGAAGGACTTTTCCCTCAGGAACAAGTACAATTCCCTACCACAAGTGTTTAACGGCTGGTCCCTAAGTAGAAAATCGGTAAGACCCTCAAACGTTTTTTGGATCTTACCACATTCAACCCAACGCTGGAAATAATTCCCCGTCCTACTGGTGAACTGGGTGAATGTCTCGCCTTTCTCGGGTTTACTATATTTAAATTTTTTGCGGAACCCTTGTTCTGTCAACTCGTATCTCTTAAGGAGTGCCTCTCTTAACGCGTCATAGTTCAATGCCTCGTTCACGGGTAGACGCGAATATACATCTAGCGCTTTACCTTTAAGTAACGCGCTGAGATGGAGCGACCAATCATCCTTTTTCCACTTTTGGATGGTAGCATATCGCTCAAACCTATGTAAATAACTATCTAAGTTATCTTTGTCATCTTCAAAAGGGGGTAATTTAGGGCCTCTTAACTTTGATTCTTGTTGACCATCTTTCTTAGCCTCTAATAATTCAAATTTCCTTCTATGTTCTTTCTCCATATTCCTGTCTTCTAACTCAATGGCTTCTAACTTTGCTTGTTTTTCCCTCGCTAATTTTCTTTCCTCAAGGTCTCTTACCTGCTCTATTCTTTCCCTTTCTGCTTCCCTTTCCCAACCTATCCTTTCCTTCTCTGCCTGTTTCTCTAACTCTATCTTCTCCTTCTCTGCCTGCTTCTCTAACTCTATCTTCTCCTTCTCTGCCTGCTTCTCTAACTCTATCTTCTCCTTCTCAAATTCCATCTTCTCCCTTTTAAATGATATCTCTAATTCTAATCTTTCCCTTTCAAATGATATCTTCCTTTCCTCGGCTTGCTTGTCTAATTCTAACTTTTCCCTCTCCGCTTGCTTCTCTAGTTGTAATTTTTCCCTTTCTATATCTCTCTCCTTTACCCTTTGGTCCCTTTCATGAGCCTGCTCCTCCTGAACGAATTTTCTAAGGGCCTCCCCCTCATACCCAAACTGTTTACCCAACTCCACTAGATCTTTGAGTGACGACATGATAAATACTGTTGATAAGATCACCAATCCTAAGTGCACTATCATATAACACATACAATTTTTAGGACTACACGAACCAACCGTATATCCCTTCTCCAAATATATGCAATATGTATATATGACAAACAAATGGTAAATAAAACAAAATATGAGTGAGGTATTCACTCACCCGCCTGAATTAGTTCTTGTCAGGAAGGTCACAATCTGAAATAAATAACTAAAAAAAATCTTACCGGAGTCAAGACCTATGCAAACTAACGTCCGTGTTCCCACTAATCCAATGATCTCACTTCTGACACCATTTGTCACAGGATGAAGCCGGGTTGGGACTGGATTAGTGAAGACACCGAAAGCAACTGCGTTAATAAGATGTTTATTTATAAACGCAATTTAAAGATGAACAAATCTGACACCATTATAACAAAAAGATAAGGAAAATTATAAAGTTCCTAACATGGAACTATCAACAACAAGTAACTCAACGAGAAAAATCAAAGATGGATTTAACAAATGGAATTTTAAACAAACGTGAATAGCATTCTATCACCAATCGACAAATAAGAGTATATGATTTACACCCCAATATAAACAAGGTCTTATTAAGTACCAAGGGTGACCAAAGCATGTGATTTATGCACTTATCAATAGAATACTCATTTATCCATCAATCTGTTAACTCGTCAATTTATCAATTTAACAAGCGATGTTGGAATATGAATTTATGAATCCGTCGTTCATATAACGATATTGAAATGGGGATGTATGAAATTATGAATATGTCGTTCATATAACGATATTGAAATGGGGATGTATGAAATTATGAATCTATCACACATATAGCGATATTGAAATGGGAATGAATGTAATTTTGCACAGATAGCAATATTGAGATAACAATCAAATGGAACACGCAATAAATATAACTATCGTGGCGTCCGTTTGACTACCAAGATGTATCTACGGTTCCACCCGCTCTAGTCCATGGTCAAGGAGCCACCACGCATGGTCCACCCCTCCCAGTCTGTTGAAGGGTCCCTCGAGAGCCTTCACATTAACACAGACCCGTTGATCGAGAAGCCTTGGTCCCTCGCATCGAGAAAACCAGTACACTCTTCCGAAACAACGTCACCAGACACAGCGTACACGTCACACGAAACCACACAGAGTTCTGTGACTTCACACACCACCAAACCATACATATGGAACAGCTAAAAGTATAACAACTAAACCGTGTAGTACATATGACACGGTTAGTACTTTTGTATTGATATATGTTGCGCATGCGCGCACATGAATTACGCCTCGTTACACATTACATTAATCATTCAATGCATGCCGCGTATAATTAAATAATACCCGTCTGTTCAGTTACAACAAATAGCTAACTTGAACCAGCCTATAGGATTTCTAATATCATGGCGTTGTATGACCTAGGTATTGACTCTCTGTAGAATTTAGAATAAATTCTAAAACATCTAATATATGAAACAATTATGTCATATAAAACGAATAGTGATAAAGAATACAATCTTAAATTTCACATACCTCTACAGCTGAAGTTTTGCTCCCGTAAAGAGGTAAGCTTTCTGACAAGACTCATCGTAGTGTAATTTGTTTATAGAGAATTCGCTCTATATGTACTCTAGCTGTGACAGATATGCGCAGCAGCTAGGTACGTGAGTTTTCACTGCAGGCAATTTGCACGTGCAGCATGCGGTGAATCGCGCTCAGTATTTCAAAATAACTAGAGCCGAAAAAAATAAACAACCCCCGAGTAACGCTCTAGTCGGAAACGAAACCCGAATACATTTTTGATCACATATACACATTGATATAAACCATACAATTCCGTGACAATACCTCCCCCCTTAAAAAAAAAGTGGAAGCACTTTTAGAAAATCACGGAATTTTGCAAAAATACAAACTGAAACGTATTATTTACATTACCGGAATATCATGGTAGGAAAAAAAAACTGCAAATCACACTCTGCTTAAATAATCGGCCCCTACATTTTCCGACCCTCTGATTGCTTCGATCCGGAAACGATATGGCTGCAGAGTCAATGCCCAACGCATCAATCTTGCGTTGGCAACTTTTGCCTTGTTCAAATATATGAGAGGCTGATGGTCCGTTTCAAGGACTAATTCCCTTCCGAAAAGGTACGTGTGGAATTTACCTACACCCCACACCAGTGCCAAGCACTCCTTTTCGATCACGGAGTAGTTTTGCTCCCTAGGCAGCAATTTCCTACTAGCATAAGCTATGGGTAACTTTACCCCGTCTTGCTCCTGTAGCAAAACTGCTCCTAAGCCCGTGTCGGATGCATCAGTTCTCAATATGAACGATCTATTTAATTCTGGCAACTTTAGGATCGGTGCACTGATCAATCTTGCCTTAAGGGCGTTAAAAGCTTTCTCTTGGCATAAACCCCAAGAAACTTTATTTGGCTGCCCTTTCCTAGTCAAATCCGTCAATGGACTAGCTATAGCGGCGAAATTTGGAACGAACTTCCTATAAAAACCTATCAATCCAAGAAACGATCGTATCTGTTTCTTGGTTTCTGGCCTAGGGGCGTCTTTAATCGCGTCAATTTTATCAGGGTGGGGTTTTAACTGCCCTGACCCACTTACTAGATGGCCCAAGCATTCCAAGTTAGAATATGCTATGCTACACTTGGAGGGTCTCGCTGTGAGATTTGCCTTGCGGAGTCTGTCGAACAGATCGACTAATGCCCTAACATGCTCTTCCCAGGTATGTGTATATACTAGAATATCGTCGACAAAACTATCTACGTTGTTCATGCCTTTCAACAATTTTCGCATAAGACGCACGCACGACGCACCGGCGTTAACCAGACCAAAAGGCATAACCTTAAACTGGAAAAGACCTTTAGGGGTCGCGAATGCCGTTAATACGCGGCATTTTCAGCGATGGGCACCTGCCAATAACCTTTTGTTAGATCTAATTTAGAAATGTACTGGTGTCCTGCCAATTTTGAAAACAAGCCCTCCATGTCTGGCATCGGTTCAGCATCAAACACGGTGACTTTATTTAGTTGTCGAAAGTCTATACAAAATCGATTAGTTCCGTCTTTCTTTCTAACCAATACCACGGGGAAGAATAGGGGGAGTTTGAGGGTTCAATCACTCCCAGGTCTAACATTTTACCTACTTCCTCATCGATTGTCTCCCGTGCGTTAAAGGGTATTGGATATCCCTTTATTCTGATTGGCTCCGAGGTATTCAAGTTTATTTCGTGCGTTATTAATCCAGTATTACCTGGTCGATCTGTAAATACGTCTGGGTACTTACTTAAAATTTCCCTGACTTGCTGACGCTGACCTTCAGGTAATTCCGGGCACACGCTGACCATATCTATTCCCTCATTTCCTACAACCATGGGGTACTCGAGGGGAATTTCTGTGTTGGGGTCACTCGACTCGTCTTCTATGACCGCAATACATACGACGTTCAAAACGCCCTTTCCAACAGTTTGATCAGGTCTCTCCACGTATCGTTTTAACATATTGGCATGAAATATTCTCAACCTACCTTTCATGTCGATTCGGTAGTCCATTTCACCCTTGACCTGTTTGACCTCATATGGCCCTTTCCATTGGACCAATAATTTGTTTCTACTAGTAGGGAGTAGCACCAACACTCGATCACCCACGTCGAATTTCCTACTTCGCGTTCCGCGGTTGTAATACTTCGCGTACTTGCGACCCGACTTCACGAGCTCATCGTGTGCCATCCGACACGTGCTTTCTAATCTCTCGCGTAAGTCGACGACGTATTGGTAGGTGGTTTTAACTTCTCCGTCCGCGATATCACCCGACCATAGTTCGCGCAGAATCCGCATAGGACCACGAATTGTCCTACCGTATAGCAATTCAAACGGCGAGAATCCCAAGCTCTCGTGCGGGTACCTCGCGATACGCGAACAAAATCGCGTTCAAATACCGGTCCCAATCTCGCGGTTTCTCCGCGCACATCCGACGTAGCATTTGTTTCAACGTCCCGTTAAATCTCTCTACCAATCCATTACACATGGGGTGATACGGCGTGGTGCGCAACTGCTTAATTGACAACAACCTACTAATTTCTGCCATGAGTTCTGAGGTAAACTGGGCCCCACAATCCGTGAGAATTTCTTCAGGTACCCCTACCCTGCTGAACATGTCTACAAGCGCCTCGGCTACACGTTCAGTTTCAATTGATGGTAAAGCTATGGCTTCTGGGTATCTAGTTGCAAAATCTACTAGAGTAAGGATATATCGGTTTTTCCGATCTGTAATTGGAAATATCGGTCCCACAATATCAACAGCTACCCTTTTAAATGGGGTATCTATTAGAGGCATTTTACCTAATGGTACTCTGGTATTCCTTCCCTTCGACACTGTCTTCTGGCAAACGTCGCACGATCGACAGAATCGTGCTACGTCACTATTTACGCCAGGCCAATAAAACTCCGCTAATACTCTGTCGGTTGTTTTTTTCATGCCCAAGTGACCCGCCATACTGGACTCGTGTGCCACTCTCAGTACATGTGGCCTGAATTTCTGAGGGACAACTAGTTGGAAATACTTTCTACCGTCCGACGTGGTAAATTCTCTATACATTAAACCTTTGGTACGTAAGAATTTAGAGCTCCCACCGCCCTTACAATATTTCGCGGTACCGGACATGATCCTCTCCGCGGTCGCGCTCAAGGACGCGTCCTGCCTCTGCTCACGCGTAAATTCATCGCGCGAGATATCAGTCACGGCTTCCGGAACTTTTAACTTAGGTAGCGGCTTTTTATCCGCCTGCGCCTGTGCCCTAGTTTCGACCGCTTGTACAATGGGAAACCGGAAATCGGAGAGAGTTGGGAGTCTGGATCCCTCGACATTTCCGATAGTTAAGTCGTATATGGGATTTTCCATACACAGAGCTTCTACGGTTCCGGTCAGAAAAGGCGTCTCGATTTCTATTCTCGCGACGGGAACGCGATCAATCGTTTGATCTAATAACATGCACGGGGATTTCCAACCAAGCATTTGGTCATCCCTAACGAGACTCCGCTTTACTACGACGCCCGTGCACCCGGTGTCGCGTAAGACCGTGACTTCTTGACCGTTGGCGGTACCAGTAGCAGTCGGTACTCTCGCCTCGGGAAAAAGACAAGTGCCGATCGACTGAATAACATCACGACCGATCTGCGCACGCGCTGCGGATTCGTACACCGTATTCACGTTATTAGTCCCTGAATTATCACGCGGGAAATCATCGCGCTTACCGCCCCCTGACCATGCTCTGCTTTCGATAGCAACCGCGACCCTCTGGACAAACCCCTTCCTTTTCGGACAATCGGGCGTGATGTGACCCCATTCCTTACAGGCAAAACATTGTCTATCCCTACGATTCGTACCCTTCCCAGATTGAAAGTTTCCACCTTTGTGTGTACCAAGTTTCTCGGGTTCTCTGGGTCTCTGATCTTTTCCTTGATTACCTCCCTTGTTATCCCTTGAGATCACATTCTGGGTACCTCCCCGAGCTTCGGCGAAATAGTCTGCCTGAGTAGCCATATCTGAGATATTATTGAAGGACTTTTCCCTCAGGAACAAGTACAATTCCCTACCACAAGTGTTTAACGGCTGGTCCCTAAGTAGAAAATCGGTAAGACCCTCAAACGTTTTTTGGATCTTACCACATTCAACCCAACGCTGGAAATAATTCCCCGTCCTACTGGTGAACTGGGTGAATGTCTCGCCTTTCTCGGGTTTACTATATTTAAATTTTTTGCGGAACCCTTGTTCTGTCAACTCGTATCTCTTAAGGAGTGCCTCTCTTAACGCGTCATAGTTCAATGCCTCGTTCACGGGTAGACGCGAATATACATCTAGCGCTTTACCTTTAAGTAACGCGCTGAGATGGAGCGACCAATCATCCTTTTTCCACTTTTGGATGGTAGCATATCGCTCAAACCTATGTAAATAACTATCTAAGTTATCTTTGTCATCTTCAAAAGGGGGTAATTTAGGGCCTCTTAACTTTGATTCTTGTTGACCATCTTTCTTAGCCTCTAATAATTCAAATTTCCTTCTATGTTCTTTCTCCATATTCCTGTCTTCTAACTCAATGGCTTCTAACTTTGCTTGTTTTTCCCTCGCTAATTTTCTTTCCTCAAGGTCTCTTACCTGCTCTATTCTTTCCCTTTCTGCTTCCCTTTCCCAACCTATCCTTTCCTTCTCTGCCTGTTTCTCTAACTCTATCTTCTCCTTCTCTGCCTGCTTCTCTAACTCTATCTTCTCCTTCTCTGCCTGCTTCTCTAACTCTATCTTCTCCTTCTCAAATTCCATCTTCTCCCTTTTAAATGATATCTCTAATTCTAATCTTTCCCTTTCAAATGATATCTTCCTTTCCTCGGCTTGCTTGTCTAATTCTAACTTTTCCCTCTCCGCTTGCTTCTCTAGTTGTAATTTTTCCCTTTCTATATCTCTCTCCTTTACCCTTTGGTCCCTTTCATGAGCCTGCTCCTCCTGAACGAATTTTCTAAGGGCCTCCCCCTCATACCCAAACTGTTTACCCAACTCCACTAGATCTTTGAGTGACGACATGATAAATACTGTTGATAAGATCACCAATCCTAAGTGCACTATCATATAACACATACAATTTTTAGGACTACACGAACCAACCGTATATCCCTTCTCCAAATATATGCAATATGTATATATGACAAACAAATGGTAAATAAAACAAAATATGAGTGAGGTATTCACTCACCCGCCTGAATTAGTTCTTGTCAGGAAGGTCACAATCTGAAATAAATAACTAAAAAAAATCTTACCGGAGTCAAGACCTATGCAAACTAACGTCCGTGTTCCCACTAATCCAATGATCTCACTTCTGACACCATTTGTCACAGGATGAAGCCGGGTTGGGACTGGATTAGTGAAGACACCGAAAGCAACTGCGTTAATAAGATGTTTATTTATAAACGCAATTTAAAGATGAACAAATCTGACACCATTATAACAAAAAGATAAGGAAAATTATAAAGTTCCTAACATGGAACTATCAACAACAAGTAACTCAACGAGAAAAATCAAAGATGGATTTAACAAATGGAATTTTAAACAAACGTGAATAGCATTCTATCACCAATCGACAAATAAGAGTATATGATTTACACCCCAATATAAACAAGGTCTTATTAAGTACCAAGGGTGACCAAAGCATGTGATTTATGCACTTATCAATAGAATACTCATTTATCCATCAATCTGTTAACTCGTCAATTTATCAATTTAACAAGCGATGTTGGAATATGAATTTATGAATCCGTCGTTCATATAACGATATTGAAATGGGGATGTATGAAATTATGAATATGTCGTTCATATAACGATATTGAAATGGGGATGTATGAAATTATGAATCTATCACACATATAGCGATATTGAAATGGGAATGAATGTAATTTTGCACAGATAGCAATATTGAGATAACAATCAAATGGAACACGCAATAAATATAACTATCGTGGCGTCCGTTTGACTACCAAGATGTATCTACGGTTCCACCCGCTCTAGTCCATGGTCAAGGAGCCACCACGCATGGTCCCACCCCTCCCAGTCTGTTGAAGGGTCCCTCGAGAGCCTTCACATTAACACAGACCCGTTGATCGAGAAGCCTTGGTCCCTCGCATCGAGAAAACCAGTACACTCTTTCGAAACAACGTCACCAGACACAGCGTACACGTCACACGAAACCACACAGAGTTCTGTGACTTCACACACCACCAAACCATACATATGGAACAGCTAAAAGTATAACAACTAAACCGTGTAGTACATATGACACGGTTAGTACTTTTGTATTGATATATGTTGCGCATGCGCGCACATGAATTACGCCTCGTTACACATTACATTAATCATTCAATGCATGCCGCGTATAATTAAATAATACCCGTCTGTTCAGTTACAACAAATAGCTAACTTGAACCAGCCTATAGGATTTCTAATATCATGGCGTTGTATGACCTAGGTATTGACTCTCTGTAGAATTTAGAATAAATTCTAAAACATCTAATATATGAAACAATTATGTCATATAAAACGAATAGTGATAAAGAATACAATCTTAAATTTCACATACCTCTACAGCTGAAGTTTTGCTCCCGTAAAGAGGTAAGCTTTCTGACAAGACTCATCGTAGTGTAATTTGTTTATAGAGAATTCGCTCTATATGTACTCTAGCTGTGACAGATATGCGCAGCAGCTAGGTACGTGAGTTTTCACTGCAGGCAATTTGCACGTGCAGCATGCGGTGAATCGCGCTCAGTATTTCAAAATAACTAGAGCCGAAAAAAATAAACAACCCCCGAGTAACGCTCTAGTCGGAAACGAAACCCGAATACATTTTTGATCACATATACACATTGATATAAACCATACAATTCCGTGACAATACCTCCCCCCTTAAAAAAAAAGTGGAAGCACTTTTAGAAAATCACGGAATTTTGCAAAAATACAAACTGAAACGTATTATTTACATTACCGGAATATCATGGTAGGAAAAAAAAAACTGCAAATCACACTCTGCTTAAATAATCGGCCCCTACATTTTCCGACCCTCTGATTGCTTCGATCCGGAAACGATATGGCTGCAGAGTCAATGCCCAACGCATCAATCTTGCGTTGGCAACTTTTGCCTTGTTCAAATATATGAGAGGCTGATGGTCCGTTTCAAGGACAAATTCCCTTCCGAAAAGGTACGTGTGGAATTTACCTACACCCCACACCAGTGCCAAGCACTCCTTTTCGATCACGGAGTAGTTTTGCTCCCTAGGCAGCAATTTCCTACTAGCATAAGCTATGGGTAACTTTACCCCGTCTTGCTCCTGTAGCAAAACTGCTCCTAAGCCCGTGTCGGATGCATCAGTTCTCAATATGAACGATCTATTTAATTCTGGCAACTTTAGGATCGGTGCACTGATCAATCTTGCCTTAAGGGCGTTAAAAGCTTTCTCTTGGCATAAACCCCAAGAAACTTTATTTGGCTGCCCTTTCCTAGTCAAATCCGTCAATGGACTAGCTATAGCGGCGAAATTTGGAACGAACTTCCTATAAAAACCTATCAATCCAAGAAACGATCGTACCTGTTTCTTGGTTTCTGGCCTAGGAGCGTCTTTAATCGCGTCAATTTTATCAGGGTGGGGTTTTAACTGCTCTGACCCACTTACTAGATGGCCCAAGCATTCCAAGTTAGAATATGCTATGCTACACTTGGAGGGTCTCGCTGTGAGATTTGCCTTGCGGAGTCTGTCGAACAGATCGACTAATGCCCTAACATGCTCTTCCCAGGTATGTGTATATACTAGAATATCGTCGACAAAACTATCTACGTTGTTCATGCCTTTCAACAATTTTCGCATAAGACGCACGCACGACGCACCGGCGTTAACCAGACCAAAAGGCATAACCTTAAACTGGAAAAGACCTTTAGGGGTCGCGAATGCCGTTAATACGCGAGCATTTTCAGCGATGGGCACCTGCCAATAACCTTTTGTTAGATCTAATTTAGAAATGTACTGGTGTCCTGCCAATTTTGAAAACAAGCCCTCCATGTCTGGCATCGGTTCAGCATCAAACACGGTGACTTTATTTAGTTGTCGAAAGTCTATACAAAATCGATTAGTTCCGTCTTTCTTTCTAACCAATACCACGAGGGAAGAATAGGGGGAGTTTGAGGGTTCAATCACTCCCAGGTCTAACATTTTACCTACTTCCTCATCGATTGTCTCCCGTGCGTTAAAGGGTATTGGATATCCCTTTATTCTGATTGGCTCCGAGGTATTCAAGTTTATTTCGTGCGTTATTAATCCAGTATTACCTGGTCGATCTGTAAATACGTCTGGGTACTTACTTAAAATTTCCCTGACTTGCTGACGCTGACCTTCAGGTAATTCCGGGCACACGCTGACCATATCTATTCCCTCATTTCCTACAACCATGGGGTACTCGAGGGGAATTTCTGTGTTGGGGTCACTCGACTCGTCTTCTATGACCGCAATACATACGACGTTCAAAACGCCCTTTCCAACAGTTTGATCAGGTCTCTCCACGTATCGTTTTAACATATTGGCATGAAATATTCTCAACCTACCTTTCATGTCGATTCGGTAGTCCATTTCACCCTTGACCTGTTTGACCTCATATGGCCCTTTCCATTGGACCAATAATTTGTTTCTACTAGTAGGGAGTAGCACCAACACTCGATCACCCACGTCGAATTTCCTACTTCGCGTTCCGCGGTTGTAATACTTCGCGTACTTGCGACCCGACTTCACGAGCTCGTCGTGTGCCATCCGACACGTGCTTTCTAATCTCTCGCGTAAGTCGACGACGTATTGGTAGGTGGTTTTAACTTCTCCGTCCGCGATATCACCCGACCATAGTTCGCGCAGAATCCGCATAGGACCACGAATTGTCCTACCGTATAGCAATTCAAACGGCGAGAATCCCAAGCTCTCGTGCGGTACCTCGCGATACGCGAACAAAATCGCGTTCAAATACCGGTCCCAATCTCGCGGTTTCTCCGCGCACATCCGACGTAGCATTGTTTCAACGTCCCGTTAAATCTCTCTACCAATCCATTACACATGGGGTGATACGGCGTGGTGCGCAACTGCTTAATTGACAACAACCTACTAATTTCTGCCATGAGTTCTGA
The DNA here is from genome assembly GCA_029931535.1 of Margaritifera margaritifera. Classification (NCBI taxonomy): domain Eukaryota; kingdom Metazoa; phylum Mollusca; class Bivalvia; order Unionida; family Margaritiferidae; genus Margaritifera; species Margaritifera margaritifera. Next base: position 591,392 of record JAQPZY010000854.1, read on the forward strand.
GGTAAACTGGGCCCCACAATCCGTGAGAATTTCTTCAGGTACCCCTACCCTGCTGAACATGTCTACAAGCGCCTCGGCTACACGTTCAGTTTCAATTGATGGTAAAGCTATGGCTTCTGGGTATCTAGTTGCATAATCTACTAGAGTAAGGATATATCGGTTTTTCCGATCTGTAATTGGAAATATCGGTCCCACAATATCAACAGCTACCCTTTTAAATGGGGTATCTATTAGAGGCATTTTACCTAATGGTACTCTGGTATTCCTTCCCTTCGACACTGTCTTCTGGCAAACGTCGCACGATCGACAGAATCGTGCTACGTCACTATTTACGCCAGGCCAATAAAACTCCGCTAATACTCTGTCGGTTGTTTTTTTCATGCCCAAGTGACCCGCCATACTGGACTCGTGTGCCACTCTCAGTACATGTGGCCTGAATTTCTGAGGGACAACTAGTTGGAAATACTTTCTACCGTCCGACGTGGTAAATTCTCTATACATTAAACCTTTGGTACGTAAGAATTTAGAGCTCCCACCGCCCTTACAATATTTCGCGGTACCGGACATGATCCTCTCCGCGGTCGCGCTCAAGGACGCGTCCTGCCTCTGCTCACGCGTAAATTCATCGCGCGAGATATCAGTCACGGCTTCCGGAACTTTTAACTTAGGTAGCGGCTTTTTATCCGCCTGCGCCTGTGCCCTAGTTTCGACCGCTTGTACAATGGGAAACCGGAAATCGGAGAGAGTTGGGAGTCTGGATCCCTCGACATTTCCGATAGTTAAGTCGTATATGGGATTTTCCATACACAGAGCTTCTACGGTTCCGGTCAGAAAAGGCGTCTCGATTTCTATTCTCGCGACGGGAACGCGATCAATCGTTTGATCTAATAACATGCACGGGGATTTCCAACCAAGCATTTGGTCATCCCTAACGAGACTCCGCTTTACTACGACGCCCGTGCACCCGGTGTCGCGTAAGACCGTGACTTCTTGACCGTTGGCGGTACCAGTAGCAGTCGGTACTCTCGCCTCGGGAAAAAGACAAGTGCCGATCGACTGAATAACATCACGACCGATCTGCGCACGCGCTGCGGATTCGTACACCGTATTCACGTTATTAGTCCCTGAATTATCACGCGGGAAATCATCGCGCTTACCGCCCCCTGACCATGCTCTGCTTTCGATAGCAACCGCGACCCTCTGGACAAACCCCTTCCTTTTCGGACAATCGGGCGTGATGTGACCCCATTCCTTACAGGCAAAACATTGTCTATCCCTACGATTCGTACCCTTCCCAGATTGAAAGTTTCCACCTTTGTGTGTACCAAGTTTCTCGGGTTCTCTGGGTCTCTGATCTTTTCCTTGATTACCTCCCTTGTTATCCCTTGAGATCACATTCTGGGTACCTCCCCGAGCTTCGGCGAAATAGTCTGCCTGAGTAGCCATATCTGAGATATTATTGAAGGACTTTTCCCTCAGGAACAAGTACAATTCCCTACCACAAGTGTTTAACGGCTGGTCCCTAAGTAGAAAATCGGTAAGACCCTCAAACGTTTTTTGGATCTTACCACATTCAACCCAACGCTGGAAATAATTCCCCGTCCTACTGGTGAACTGGGTGAATGTCTCGCCTTTCTCGGGTTTACTATATTTAAATTTTTTGCGGAACCCTTGTTCTGTCAACTCGTATCTCTTAAGGAGTGCCTCTCTTAACGCGTCATAGTTCAATGCCTCGTTCACGGGTAGACGCGAATATACATCTAGCGCTTTACCTTTAAGTAACGCGCTGAGATGGAGCGACCAATCATCCTTTTTCCACTTTTGGATGGTAGCATATCGCTCAAACCTATGTAAATAACTATCTAAGTTATCTTTGTCATCTTCAAAAGGGGGTAATTTAGGGCCTCTTAACTTTGATTCTTGTTGACCATCTTTCTTAGCCTCTAATAATTCAAATTTCCTTCTATGTTCTTTCTCCATATTCCTGTCTTCTAACTCAATGGCTTCTAACTTTGCTTGTTTTTTCCCTCGCTAATTTTCTTTCCTCAAGGTCTCTTACCTGCTCTATTCTTTCCCTTTCTGCTTCCCTTTCCCAACCTATCCTTTCCTTCTCTGCCTGTTTCTCTAACTCTATCTTCTCCTTCTCTGCCTGCTTCTCTAACTCTATCTTCTCCTTCTCTGCCTGCTTCTCTAACTCTATCTTCTCCTTCTCAAATTCCATCTTCTCCCTTTTAAATGATATCTCTAATTCTAATCTTTCCCTTTCAAATGATATCTTCCTTTCCTCGGCTTGCTTGTCTAATTCTAACTTTTCCCTCTCCGCTTGCTTCTCTAGTTGTAATTTTTCCCTTTCTATATCTCTCTCCTTTACCCTTTGGTCCCTTTCATGAGCCTGCTCCTCCTGAACGAATTTTCTAAGGGCCTCCCCCTCATACCCAAACTGTTTACCCAACTCCACTAGATCTTTGAGTGACGACATGATAAATACTGTTGATAAGATCACCAATCCTAAGTGCACTATCATATAACACATACAATTTTTAGGACTACACGAACCAACCGTATATCCCTTCTCCAAATATATGCAATATGTATATATGACAAACAAATGGTAAATAAAACAAAATATGAGTGAGGTATTCACTCACCCGCCTGAATTAGTTCTTGTCAGGAAGGTCACAATCTGAAATAAATAACTAAAAAAAAATCTTACCGGAGTCAAGACCTATGCAAACTAACGTCCGTGTTCCCACTAATCCAATGATCTCACTTCTGACACCATTTGTCACAGGATGAAGCCGGGTTGGGACTGGATTAGTGAAGACACCGAAAGCAACTGCGTTAATAAGATGTTTATTTATAAACGCAATTTAAAGATGAACAAATCTGACACCATTATAACAAAAAGATAAGGAAAATTATAAAGTTCCTAACATGGAACTATCAACAACAAGTAACTCAACGAGAAAAATCAAAGATGGATTTAACAAATGGAATTTTAAACAAACGTGAATAGCATTCTATCACCAATCGACAAATAAGAGTATATGATTTACACCCCAATATAAACAAGGTCTTATTAAGTACCAAGGGTGACCAAAGCATGTGATTTATGCACTTATCAATAGAATACTCATTTATCCATCAATCTGTTAACTCGTCAATTTATCAATTTAACAAGCGATGTTGGAATATGAATTTATGAATCCGTCGTTCATATAACGATATTGAAATGGGGATGTATGAAATTATGAATATGTCGTTCATATAACGATATTGAAATGGGGATGTATGAAATTATGAATCTATCACACATATAGCGATATTGAAATGGGAATGAATGTAATTTTGCACAGATAGCAATATTGAGATAACAATCAAATGGAACACGCAATAAATATAACTATCGTGGCGTCCGTTTGACTACCAAGATGTATCTACGGTTCCACCCGCTCTAGTCCATGGTCAAGGAGCCACCACGCATGGTCCACCCCTCCCAGTCTGTTGAAGGGTCCCTCGAGAGCCTTCACATTAACACAGACCCGTTGATCGAGAAGCCTTGGTCCCTCGCATCGAGAAAACCAGTACACTCTTTCGAAACAACGTCACCAGACACAGCGTACACGTCACACGAAACCACACAGAGTTCTGTGACTTCACACACCACCAAACCATACATATGGAACAGCTAAAAGTATAACAACTAAACCGTGTAGTACATATGACACGGTTAGTACTTTTGTATTGATATATGTTGCGCATGCGCGCACATGAATTACGCCTCGTTACACATTACATTAATCATTCAATGCATGCCGCGTATAATTAAATAATACCCGTCTGTTCAGTTACAACAAATAGCTAACTTGAACCAGCCTATAGGATTTCTAATATCATGGCGTTGTATGACCTAGGTATTGACTCTCTGTAGAATTTAGAATAAATTCTAAAACATCTAATATATGAAACAATTATGTCATATAAAACGAATAGTGATAAAGAATACAATCTTAAATTTCACATACCTCTACAGCTGAAGTTTTGCTCCCGTAAAGAGGTAAGCTTTCTGACAAGACTCATCGTAGTGTAATTTGTTTATAGAGAATTCGCTCTATATGTACTCTAGCTGTGACAGATATGCGCAGCAGCTAGGTACGTGAGTTTTCACTGCAGGCAATTTGCACGTGCAGCATGCGGTGAATCGCGCTCAGTATTTCAAAATAACTAGAGCCGAAAAAATAAACAACCCCCGAGTAACGCTCTAGTCGGAAACGAAACCCGAATACATTTTTGATCACATATACACATTGATATAAACCATACAATTCCGTGACAATACCTCCCCCCTTAAAAAAAAGTGGAAGCACTTTTAGAAAATCACGGAATTTTGCAAAAATACAAACTGAAACGTATTATTTACATTACCGGAATATCATGGTAGGAAAAAAAAACTGCAAATCACACTCTGCTTAAATAATCGGCCCCTACATTTTCCGACCCTCTGATTGCTTCGATCCGGAAACGATATGGCTGCAGAGTCAATGCCCAACGCATCAATCTTGCGTTGGCAACTTTTGCCTTGTTCAAATATATGAGAGGCTGATGGTCCGTTTCAAGGACAAATTCCCTTCCGAAAAGGTACGTGTGGAATTTACCTACACCCCACACCAGTGCCAAGCACTCCTTTTCGATCACGGAGTAGTTTTGCTCCCTAGGCAGCAATTTCCTACTAGCATAAGCTATGGGTAACTTTACCCGTCTTGCTCCTGTAGCAAAACTGCTCCTAAGCCCGTGTCGGATGCATCAGTTCTCAATATGAACGATCTATTTAATTCTGGCAACTTTAGGATCGGTGCACTGATCAATCTTGCCTTAAGGGCGTTAAAAGCTTTCTCTTGGCATAAACCCCAAGAAACTTTATTTGGCTGCCCTTTCCTAGTCAAATCCGTCAATGGACTAGCTATAGCGGCGAAATTTGGAACGAACTTCCTATAAAAACCTATCAATCCAAGAAACGATCGTACCTGTTTCTTGGTTTCTGGCCTAGGAGCGTCTTTAATCGCGTCAATTTTATCAGGGTGGGGTTTTAACTGCTCTGACCCACTTACTAGATGGCCCAAGCATTCCAAGTTAGAATATGCTATGCTACACTTGGAGGGTCTCGCTGTGAGATTTGCCTTGCGGAGTCTGTCGAACAGATCGACTAATGCCCTAACATGCTCTTCCCAGGTATGTGTATATACTAGAATATCGTCGACAAAACTATCTACGTTGTTCATCGCCTTTCAACAATTTTCGCATAAGACGCACGCACGACGCACCGGCGTTAACCAGACCAAAAGGCATAACCTTAAAATGGAAAAGACCTTTAGGGGTCGCGAATGCCGTTAATACCGCGAGCATTTTCAGCGATGGGCACCTGCCAATAACCTTTTGTTAGATCTAATTTAGAAATGTACTGGTGTCCTGCCAATTTTGAAAACAAGCCCTCCATGTCTGGCATCGGTTCAGCATCAAACACGGTGACTTTATTTAGTTGTCGAAAGTCTATACAAAATCGATTAGTTCCGTCTTTCTTTCTAACCAATACCACGAGGGAAGAATAGGGGGAGTTTGAGGGTTCAATCACTCCCAGGTCTAACATTTTACCTACTTCCTCATCGATTGTCTCCCGTGCGTTAAAGGGTATTGGATATCCCTTTATTCTGATTGGCTCCGAGGTATTCAAGTTTATTTCGTGCGTTATTAATCCAGTATTACCTGGTCGATCTGTAAATACGTCTGGGTACTTACTTAAAATTTCCCTGACTTGCTGACGCTGACCTTCAGGTAATTCCGGGCACACGCTGACCATATCTATTCCCTCATTTCCTACAACCATGGGGTACTCGAGGGGAATTTCTGTGTTGGGGTCACTCGACTCGTCTTCTATGACCGCAATACATACGACGTTCAAAACGCCCTTTCCAACAGTTTGATCAGGTCTCTCCACGTATCGTTTTAACATATTGGCATGAAATATTCTCAACCTACCTTTCATGTCGATTCGGTAGTCCATTTCACCCTTGACCTGTTTGACCTCATATGGCCCTTTCCATTGGACCAATAATTTGTTTCTACTAGTAGGGAGTAGCACCAACACTCGATCACCCACGTCGAATTTCCTACTTCGCGTTCCGCGGTTGTAATACTTCGCGTACTTGCGACCCGACTTCACGAGCTCGTCGTGTGCCATCCGACACGTGCTTTCTAATCTCTCGCGTAAGTCGACGACGTATTGGTAGGTGGTTTTAACTTCTCCGTCCGCGATATCACCCGACCATAGTTCGCGCAGAATCCCGCATAGGACCACGAATTGTCCTACCGTATAGCAATTCAAACGGCGAGAATCCCAAGCTCTCGTGCGGTACCTCGCGATACGCGAACAAAATCGCGTTCAAATACCGGTCCCAATCTCGCGGTTTCTCCGCGCACATCCGACGTAGCATTTGTTTCAACGTCCCGTTAAATCTCTCTACCAATCCATTACACATGGGGTGATACGGCGTGGTGCGCAACTGCTTAATTGACAACAACCTACTAATTTCTGCCATGAGTTCTGAGGTAAACTGGGCCCCACAATCCGTGAGAATTTCTTCAGGTACCCCTACCCTGCTGAACATGTCTACAAGCGCTCGGCTACACGTTCAGTTTCAATTGATGGTAAAGCTATGGCTTCTGGGTATCTAGTTGCATAATCTACTAGAGTAAGGATATATCGGTTTTTCCGATCTGTAATTGGAAATATCGGTCCCACAATATCAACAGCTACCCTTTTAAATGGGGTATCTATTAGAGGCATTTTACCTAATGGTACTCTGGTATTCCTTCCCTTCGACACTGTCTTCTGGCAAACGTCGCACGATCGACAGAATCGTGCTACGTCACTATTTACGCCAGGCCAATAAAACTCCGCTAATACTCTGTCGGTTGTTTTTTTCATGCCCAAGTGACCCGCCATACTGGACTCGTGTGCCACTCTCAGTACATGTGGCCTGAATTTCTGAGGGACAACTAGTTGGAAATACTTTCTACCGTCCGACGTGGTAAATTCTCTATACATTAAACCTTTGGTACGTAAGAATTTAGAGCTCCCACCGCCCTTACAATATTTCGCGGTACCGGACATGATCCTCTCCGCGGTCGCGCTCAAGGACGCGTCCTGCCTCTGCTCACGCGTAAATTCATCGCGCGAGATATCAGTCACGGCTTCCGGAACTTTTAACTTAGGTAGCGGCTTTTTATCCGCCTGCGCCTGTGCCCTAGTTTCGACCGCTTGTACAATGGGAAACCGGAAATCGGAGAGAGTTGGGAGTCTGGATCCCTCGACATTTCCGATAGTTTAAGTCGTATATGGGATTTTCCATACACAGAGCTTCTACGGTTCCGGTCAGAAAAGGCGTCTCGATTTCTATTCTCGCGACGGGAACGCGATCAATCGTTTGATCTAATAACATGCACGGGGATTTCCAACCAAGCATTTGGTCATCCCTAACGAGACTCCGCTTTACTACGACGCCCGTGCACCCGGTGTCGCGTAAGACCGTGACTTCTTGACCGTTGGCGGTACCAGTAGCAGTCGGTACTCTCGCCTCGGGAAAAAGACAAGTGCCGATCGACTGAATAACATCACGACCGATCTGCGCACGCGCTGCGGATTCGTACACCGTATTCACGTTATTAGTCCCTGAATTATCACGCGGGAAATCATCGCGCTTACCGCCCCCTGACCATGCTCTGCTTTCGATAGCAACCGCGACCCTCTGGACAAACCCCTTCCTTTTCGGACAATCGGGCGTGATGTGACCCCATTCCTTACAGGCAAAACATTGTCTATCCCTACGATTCGTACCCTTCCCAGATTGAAAGTTTCCACCTTTGTGTGTACCAAGTTTCTCGGGTTCTCTGGGTCTCTGATCTTTTCCTTGATTACCTCCCTTGTTATCCCTTGAGATCACATTCTGGGTACCTCCCCGAGCTTCGGCGAAATAGTCTGCCTGAGTAGCCATATCTGAGATATTATTGAAGGACTTTTCCCTCAGGAACAAGTACAATTCCCTACCACAAGTGTTTAACGGCTGGTCCCTAAGTAGAAAATCGGTAAGACCCTCAAACGTTTTTTGGATCTTACCACATTCAACCCAACGCTGGAAATAATTCCCCGTCCTACTGGTGAACTGGGTGAATGTCTCGCCTTTCTCGGGTTTACTATATTTAAATTTTTTGCGGAACCCTTGTTCTGTCAACTCGTATCTCTTAAGGAGTGCCTCTCTTAACGCGTCATAGTTCAATGCCTCGTTCACGGGTAGACGCGAATATACATCTAGCGCTTTACCTTTAAGTAACGCGCTGAGATGGAGCGACCAATCATCCTTTTTCCACTTTTGGATGGTAGCATATCGCTCAAACCTATGTAAATAACTATCTAAGTTATCTTTGTCATCTTCAAAAGGGGGTAATTTAGGGCCTCTTAACTTTGATTCTTGTTGACCATCTTTTCTTAGCCTCTAATAATTCAAATTTCCTTCTATGTTCTTTCTCCATATTCCTGTCTTCTAACTCAATGGCTTCTAACTTTGCTTGTTTTTTCCCTCGCTAATTTTCTTTCCTCAAGGTCTCTTACCTGCTCTATTCTTTCCCTTTCTGCTTCCCTTTCCCAACCTATCCTTTCCTTCTCTGCCTGTTTCTCTAACTCTATCTTCTCCTTCTCTGCCTGCTTCTCTAACTCTATCTTCTCCTTCTCTGCCTGCTTCTCTAACTCTATCTTCTCCTTCTCAAATTCCATCTTCTCCCTTTTAAATGATATCTCTAATTCTAATCTTTCCCTTCAAATGATATCTTCCTTTCCTCGGCTTGCTTGTCTAATTCTAACTTTTCCCTCTCCGCTTGCTTCTCTAGTTGTAATTTTTCCCTTTCTATATCTCTCTCCTTTACCCTTTGGTCCCTTTCATGAGCCTGCTCCTCCTGAACGAATTTTCTAAGGGCCTCCCCCTCATACCCAAACTGTTTACCCAACTCCACTAGATCTTTGAGTGACGACATGATAAATACTGTTGATAAGATCACCAATCCTAAGTGCACTATCATATAACACATACAATTTTTAGGACTACACGAACCAACCGTATATCCCTTCTCCAAATATATGCAATATGTATATATGACAAACAAATGGTAAATAAAACAAAATATGAGTGAGGTATTCACTCACCCGCCTGAATTAGTTCTTGTCAGGAAGGTCACAATCTGAAATAAATAACTGAAAAAATCTTACCGGAGTCAAGACCTATGCAAACTAACGTCCGTGTTCCCACTAATCCAATGATCTCACTTCTGACACCATTTGTCACAGGATGAAGCCGGGTTGGGACTGGATTAGTGAAGACACCGAAAGCAACTGCGTTAATAAGATGTTTATTTATAAACGCAATTTAAAGATGAACAAATCTGACACCATTATAACAAAAAGATAAGGAAAATTATAAAGTTCCTAACATGGAACTATCAACAACAAGTAACTCAACGAGAAAAATCAAAGATGGATTTAACAAATGGAATTTTAAACAAACGTGAATAGCATTCTATCACCAATCGACAAATAAGAGTATATGATTTACACCCCAATATAAACAAGGTCTTATTAAGTACCAAGGGTGACCAAAGCATGTGATTTATGCACTTATCAATAGAATACTCATTTATCCATCAATCTGTTAACTCGTCAATTTATCAATTTAACAAGCGATGTTGGAATATGAATTTATGAATCCGTCGTTCATATAACGATATTGAAATGGGGATGTATGAAATTATGAATATGTCGTTCATATAACGATATTGAAATGGGGATGTATGAAATTATGAATCTATCACACATATAGCGATATTGAAATGGGAATGAATGTAATTTTGCACAGATAGCAATATTGAGATAACAATCAAATGGAACACGCAATAAATATAACTATCGTGGCGTCCGTTTTGACTACCAAGATGTATCTACGGTTCCACCCGCTCTAGTCCATGGTCAAGGAGCCACCACGCATGGTCCACCCCTCCCAGTCTGTTGAAGGGTCCCTCGAGAGCCTTCACATTAACACAGACCCGTTGATCGAGAAGCCTTGGTCCCTCGCATCGAGAAAACCAGTACACTCTTCGAACAAACGTCACCAGACACAGCGTACACGTCACACGAAACCACACAGAGTTCTGTGACTTCACACACCACCAAACCCATACATATGGAACAGCTAAAAGTATAACAACTAAACCGTGTAGTACATATGACACGGTTAGTACTTTTGTATTGATATATGTTGCGCATGCGCGCACATGAATTACGCCTCGTTACACATTACATTAATCATTCAATGCATGCCGCGTATAATTAAATAATACCCGTCTGTTCAGTTACAACAAATAGCTAACTTGAACCAGCCTATAGGATTTCTAATATCATGGCGTTGTATGACCTAGGTATTGACTCTCTGTAGAATTTAGAATAAATTCTAAAACATCTAATATATGAAACAATTATGTCATATAAAACGAATAGTGATAAAAGAATACAATCTTAAATTTCACATACCTCTACAGCTGAAGTTTTGCTCCGTAAAGAGGTAAGCTTTCTGACAAGACTCATCGTAGTGTAAATTGTTTATAGAGAATTCGCTCTATATGTACTCTAGCTGTGACAGATATGCGCAGCAGCTAGGTACGTGAGTTTTCACTGCAGGCAATTTGCACGTGCAGCATGCGGTGAATCGCGCTCCAGTATTTCAAAATAACTAGAGCCGAAAAAAATAAAACAACCCACCGAGTAAC